>CABFOW010003490.1:0-17803 GCA_902141385.1 Timema californicum
TAATAATAATAATAATAATAATAATAATAATAATAATAATAATCTAATAAATACTGGCACAAGAATAGCAGTAAGTGACTCTTGACAGGAAATCAAACAAGGGCACATCTGGGTGTTCTGAGTAAATGTGAACTAAATTATTTTTCGGCCTTTGTATATCTAAATTCCCTTTCGGATAAAATATTATTTATATAATGTCTTCTAATAATGCAGGATATTGCGCGCGGATAACATTTATTAATATTGAAGTAATTCTGACATGAGACTTTTATCTTTGAAGTCCTTAGTCTTTTGTAATACGTACAATGTATTCATTTTGAAGTCCTTCTGACATAAGACTTTTATCTTTCTTCTTAGTTTTGTATATTATATAATATTGGCAGATGTTGGTATCCATCAGGTTTTGTACATATTTTTAATGAAAGGGTTTAATAATGAGCCTCCTTTTTACTCGTGTAGTTCAGAATTGGGTAAAATCTTTTAAGTTCTTTTTTTGGTTGCTCGGGCAATATTTTATGACTATAGCGTTTGTAGTCCTTATAGGATTATATGTATTTATCTCAAATTATTGGTTTTTAATGTTCAGAGTCCATTTTTACAAATAAATAATATATTCAAAATTATGTTAATCACTGGAACTTGCTATATTGACACGCGAGAAACTAATAATTTTGAATATTGTTGGAACCCCTTTTGTATGACATCGTTATTTTTTATGTATATATATATATATATATACATACGTATATTTTATATATATATACGTATATATTATATATACAAATATTTTATATATATATAAAACCTATATGCATCTAATGTATATTTTATGACTTACCAGTTGTTCTAAATAAATCATTGCATTTAACTTAGTTCAAATCTTTCTCTCAGATTATTTCAAATATGTTCTGAATTTTTTTTAACTGGAAATATCTTTGATGTCTTGGCCGTTGGTTCCCTTTTTTACCTGCGCAATAATTGTCGAGTGGATTTTGGGGAAACATAAGTTAATATATTATAGTATGGTATATTTGTTTTTGATGTCCTATCGGTTCCTCTGCATTTATTTCTTATGTACTTTATTTGTTTTTGTAATTGCATACCCGCCTTTATTCTGGAGGAATAATGGTGCTACAACACAAACCTCCGAATACATTATATTATTTTGTGTGTTGTCAATTAAATGGATAATAAAGGGCAGGGGCGACTTGTGTATAGGCACTGCGGAATTGCAGCACCCCCTATTTCCACTAGATATTATTGATAACATTTGATATAATGAGTCCTTTTTTCTTTAATCTTTCTTTATATTTGTAGTACAATATACATTCCTTAAGCTTAATGTCAGTACTTCAGTAGCCATCCCCTAGTTTATGAAAAAGATACAAAAGTTTTTGTATGGAACTGTGCGCAGTGATGTTAAACTGTTGTGCGTATGCGCACATAGCAAGGGTGTGGGGAGGAACGCGGTACTGCAAGGTAGAGAGAGCACTGTTGCTCTTGCAGTGCCGTTTCTGGTGTAATGGTAGAAGGGAGTTTGTTTACTCAGCGTGTGTTGTGCTTAAAAACCGTGTACTATATTCTTGAATGTGATAAAGTGTAGAAGAGTGTAGAATTAGATTATTATTCTGCTTCCAGCTATTCTATTTGATTAATTTTTTTCGGTTATTTTATTTAACAGAAAGATTAAATGCGCTTGCAGTACTTTCAATGGAGAAAGATTTCCTCATCTGTCATCCAGAGATCAAGGAGAAAATTATTGAACTTTTTGCGCAAATTAAAACAAGAAGAATGGATTTCATTTTTAAATTAATAGATCAAGATACACTGTAACAATTTAAGTTAAAGTAAGTAAAAAATGTTTTTTTTTGTTAAGATTTTATCAAGTTCCTGAATAAATTTTCTTTTTATACATGTTTTTTTTTCCTTTCACACAATTTTAAAACAAAGGCTAAACATTTTCTGGAGCAGCACCCCCACTAATTTTAGCTACGAACCGCCACTGGTAAAGGGGTGGAACCAATATCTTACTATAGCAGTCTGATCAAGTGTTACTTGGTCTTGCTAGCAGCCCACGAGCCATCCCTAGATTTTGATAGTAATAACTATAAGGAAAAGTTTCCTCTACAACGTGAGAAAATTATGATATCATCGCGTATGGAAAACCACTTCCATAACATTGGGACAAATTTCACGTGATTTTAAAACCAAATACAATGTGAGTCTGACGCTTTAGACGCCTCGAACCCTCCTGTGGTTCTCAAATGTATATGGTAGAATTTAGGTACATGGTAGTCATGTATGAAATCATGTAGGAATTAATGAAAATGTATATAAACAATTAATCAATATTGAGACCCTTTAAAACTTAAATTTGATCAAATAATTTAATATAATCTAACTTCGTCTGAAGCACTTCAGTGGCCGCATGGTCTAAGGCATCACTCTCTCTCGCAATAAAATGGACTGTACAATGACGGAGTGATTGGAGTTAACATCCTGGTCAGGAATACTGAGGTTGGTTCGCTATATGGTTTTACACTCACTCTCCACTCGCAAATGGGTGTATACTTCCTTAAATTCAACCTTTCTCATCCATAACACATTAAACCTATTTATACATCATGCTCCTAACTTAAACATGTATTATCACGTGGTGCCTAAAAACAGCATAGGAAAACATTATTTATTTTTAAGTAGGTGAGCCTTTTTATTAATAATCATTGGTAATTAAGAACACATGTTCAACCTAATTGTAGTGTTCTAGTTTGGTTTGCTCCCTATTACTTATAAGTTTCTACAAATATATATTTAATAATGTATATATATATATACAATATTAAAGAAACACATTTATATAAATATACATATATTTATATATATGTATATATAAATATATACACATATATATAGATAAATATATTTAGATATATAAATATATATACATATATATATATAAATAAATATATTTATATTAATATATATTTAGATATATACATATATATATGTATATATATGTATATATCTAAATATATATATGTATATATATTTATAAAATGTGTTTCCTTAATAATGTACATATAAATATATTTATATATACATATATATAAATATATATATATACATATATATTTATATATACATATATATAAATATATATATATACATATATATTTATATATACATATATATAAATATATATGTATATAAATATACATATATAAATATATATGTATATAAATATACATATATAAATATATATATATATGTATATATAGAGAGAGAGAGAGATAGAAAGATACCACAGAGAAAACAATTGAATACCCACTGCGGTGGCCGCTTGGTTTAAGACGTCACTCTCACAATAGACCGGACTTTCCCATGACGATGAGATCGGGCGTACTGAGCTAATTTTTTTTTACTAAACTACTTTACACTATCACTCCAATCAAATACGGACACACTTCTTCTAAATTCAACATTTCTCATCCGTAACTCATTAACGTAATTATAGTACAGATGAGTGTGGCCTGAACTGATAGCGAGATGCGTTGATATTGAATAATAAATTATTATTTAATATGTGTCATGTGTGGATTGCAACATGTGAACCATTTTGTGCGCTCATAGATTAACTGCTGTTAAACCTATTAAGTTACACATGTTTCTCGTCTAAACTTTATTTCCTGATTGAAATACATGTATATACATATGGAAATTTATATAATACAATTATAGCATAAAATGACACATGGAGCGGGCTCCTGTCTGAATTGAAAATGACGCATCGCTGGAAGCACTAGTAAATACATTAAAATAGTAATTTAGTTCCGTTCTAAAACGAATTAACCTTGCGAGCTTTCACTGTCAACCACAGGTGTGTTGAAACAGCTTGTACAAACTGGGGTAAATATATTGTTTATTCAATTATCAGAGTTTGCGCGCCATACTAATGATTCAGTCTTGTTGTTCAGGTATGGAAAACACTCTACATGTATGTATCTTATTCTGCCAGGAAGAAGAGTAAATGACTGTCACATACGTTAGTAAAACTACTTTAATATATTCATACCTCAAGTTATGTGATTTATATCTTTAAATTTGATAAACATTATCAATAACCTATAAAATAACGTGTATAGTTAAGCAAAATGAAATCAATTTTAACCCCCAACATACACATATACATACACATATACATACATACACACATACATATATACATACACACATACATACATACATACATACATACATACATACTTACATACATACACATATACATACACACATACATATATACATACATATATACATACATACATATATATATACAGACATACATACATACATACATATATATATATACATACATACATACATATATACATACATACACACATACATACATACATACATATATACATACATACATACATACATACATACATACATACATACATACATACATACATACATACATACATATGTTCCACAAAAGGATGTCACTAGATCAACTACGTACTATTGAAATAATTTAGATTTGAGACATTTAAATAAACGTTGGTTTGGGTGGGTTAAGAGGATTAGTGGGGATCAGGGGATGAAACAAATATATGATGGTAGAGTGTGTGGATCAAAAGGAAGAGGTAAGCCATGTAAGACGTGGCTAAATGTTGTAGACAAATGTGGAAAAAATAGAAACATTAAGATTTCTGAGAATAAAAGAGCATGTATCACTCTGTGAATGGATGTTGTTGGGCAAAGGGAGTTTCAAAGGTTAGGGAAGTGTGGAGAAAGTTAATGAAGATGGATTAAGTACGAAGTTTTTTCAACTATATGCACAGCTTATTACCTAAAGCGTAAGGGGATGGCATGATTAGGTATGCATTTGTGTAAATAGACTCATTCTAAGTTCAACGGTTACCCAACTACAGGAGTTATAACCTTTGTCTACGATCACTCTTAAACTATTATTATTATTATTATTATTAGCACCGTGTCTTACTACCCGTTCGGGTTAGACGCACTTACGATAACGTGTAATGGTAGGGTGATTGTGAGATGAAATGAAGGACCTACAGTTTAACGTGGAATCCGAACCACGGTGGAGGCCTGGCATTCCCCACATTCACACGATGTCTTGTCAGAGGTGAAGGAAGGGTTTGGTAATCAGATAAATCTTTGCCGCGACCGAGGATTGAACCCCGGCCGCCTGTATAGAAGTCTGACACCTTACCCCTCGACCGCCAGGTCACCACTCTTAAACTACTTTAACAAATTATCGAAATAAAAATTGTGATTAGGTTATATTATATAATCTGAGTTACTATTCCGATAATTTTTTGAGGTAGACTGGGGAGACATTTAGGAAAGACAATTCTCAGTAGGCCTATACCAGACCGATATTAGATTCCTGATATCCAATTCATCACCCAAATTCCGGTCCATTACGAGTTAGAAAGTTATGCAACCAAGAAGAGGTAAAATGGTAGGACATATACTCAGATATGATAATTTGATGAAGATAACGGAGACGATGAAAGGAGAAATTTGAGAGGGAGACCAAGAGTGGAGTACATGCATCTGATAGTGGACGATGCTGGCAGAAGAAGATACAAATATGTAAAATATTTGGGCCTGCTTTGGCGAAAATGGAGATCTGCAAACCAAATACAATATTAAATTACCCAACAATGAAAAAATTAAGAAAACAAATACATTTCTTAAATCTTTTTAACTATAAATGCTTGTTCCAAATATTAATAAATCTTTAGTAGTAAGCTAATCAAAGCCATTACAGAAAATAAACAAAGGATGATAAAAGTTCATGACATCACTTCAAAATCTGCGTTAATTTGTTCATCAAATCTACCATTATCAAGTAAATATATTTCATATTGAATAAAACTGATTGGGGAGGTACTTAACCCCCTGAAATACTTCGCTAAGCTTTGAGGGTGCACGTATCACAGTTTGGTAAATATTTTGCTATCAGTGATAAGATTTACACCGCGATTATCCATTGCTCAAGTTAAAAGCTCAACCTTACTGCCTGACCTCAAGGCAAACATCTGGGTTTTCACGTTACATCAGAAAATTAACCCAAAGATGAAAGACCTGTTGATATCTCCGACTAAGCAACTGATCGGCCTCTTGATTTAATGGTTGGCATTCATATCTACTAATATAGATGTCTCTGGCTAGATTCCTGGTGGTATAATAAGTATTTTTAGCGAAGGGAAAATGTTCCTTTGGTTGCCATGGTCTGGTAAATAAGGCTTGAGTTTAATACGTTTACTGGCAAAACGTAATCTCCACCATCATCACATTATCACATCTGGGAGAGGTAGCCCCACCCACATGGTGCTCAAACGATGAAAGACGGTTATACATATCCGACACTGCCAGAAGACCAGGAATATCTAGCAGACGTAATCTGGTGGTATACGATAAGAAAAAAGAACAACTAAACTACCTTGTTCAATCCAACGATTTTCAAAGTGTCAACTGAAAAATGCAATCACAAATTTTTTTTTTTACAAAATTGAAACGTTCTCCATTTTACTGAAGCCACATATTAATCTTCAAAGACCTATGGTAACCATATTCGATTACATTTCTTTAACTTGAATTCAGACTTGCTTCGGCGGCCACATGATCTACGACGCCACTCTCGCCATAGACTAGGTTGTCGATGACATTGATATTTGGGTTCGAATCCCGGTCGAGTGTAGTAAGGGTAGTTTCCCCTAGATGGTTTTCTTCTCTCTCTTTCCACCCAAATGAAGGTTAGACTTCCTCTAAACTCAGTATTCCTCATCCTTAACTCATTAGCGTGATTAGTGTATATGCGTATAACCTGAACAGGTAGTAAGGTGCTAAAAAAAACAATTCTCAACTCACGTGATTGAGATGTTAGCATCCTGTTTTGTTATAGCATCGAGTTTACCTACCCGTTTGAGCTATACGTTTAGTTAATAATCACTCTAATAGTTTTTAGGAATAAGGAAGGTTATATTGATAAGAAGTATACCCACGTTTTCATTGAGGGATAGTGAAAAACACATCCTGTTGTGAGATACTGTACCTATACAGGGTGTTTATAAACTCTCTGCCAAAACCTAAACCATAGCATATGTGGACAGAAAGAAACAAAAAGTCCTGGTAAAGAATTTTCCGCAAAAGTAATCTTGTAGGTTGAAGTTTTACCTAAACAACGCCCGGAGTATGCAACTGTGAGTACGTACATGTACAGCAAGTTGCATATCACTAGGTGGACCAAAGTTCCCGATTGTAAGCAACGTTGCTGAAGGATGAGCCTTCGTCAAATGCAACTGACGGAAATTATTGTGACCAAGTCAACAAATGATATGCCCCCATGATGGTATGCAGTTTGCTGTACACGCAAGTACTTACAGCTGCGTACTCCTTAAGTTGTTGCACCTAACACTTCAACTTACATATTTTAATAATATATACATTTTTTTTGAACATTTTTACTGTGATTTTCTGATTTTTTTCTGCCTGCAAAGGCTCTTGCCTAAGTTTGATCAAAGAGTTTCTAAATAACCTGTAAACAAGGGTGGTAAAAGTTTTCATTCCTTAGATATTAAATGTTGTAGCCCAATAGCTCCATTTTCTGCTACTGTACCTCGGTATTATTTAATTTACTCCCTCCAAAACAATTTAAATGTCAATTAAACGTTAGATTTTTTTTATAAAGGGGCGTTTGTATTGAAAAGCCATTCTATGAATTGATATCAATTTACAAAAATATATTAATTTAAAACATAAAGCAAAATCTTTCTACAATAATTCTCGGGACTCTGCTTATCAAATTTAATTTTTTTTTACAAAACAATAAAAAAAAATCACAGGGTATGTACACAGATTTTTTTAGACTTAAAAATGTATTTAAAGGGTAAGCCGATATATTAAAAAACAATCATTTATCTCCACATTAAGTCTACACAATAAGTTTTTATTTTTATTAATTAGCACCACGTCTTACTACCCTTTTCAAGTTATCCGCTTAACTACTAATTACGCTAATTAATTAGGAATTAGGATGGCTGAATTTATAGGAAGTGAACCTGCATTTGTTTGGGGGAGATTGGAAAATCATTTAGGAAAAGCCACCCCCAGTTCACCCGACCGAGATTCGAACCTTGATCTCCCCATCCTAACCAGTCTAGCTAACACGAAACTAGCACGTTAACCAACTACGCCACTGAGGTGGGTCTTATTAATTTAAATAAATGCATTTACTTTGAGGGCTACCGTCTAAAAGTTTACTATTAACTTTCGATATGAAGGTCGCATACTGTATAATTTAAATTGGTCGATGACTGTATGAACACTACTATGGTGGCATACCGATTTAATCAACAAAAAAGTTATTGGGGTATTTAAGTAAGATTGAGCTATTGCACAAAATCCTAAAAATATTTTAAGATATGCAAGTACTTACTACACATTTTTTTACTCGACCAAGCAAGAAAGGCAGGCAATTTTTCTTCCGAGTACAGCTCATATTGTAAAGTATAAACACCACAGTGATAAATACTAGTAGCGGTGGTCACATGCTCCACGATAGACTCGCAATACACTGGATTAGTTTCAACAGGAAGCCCTATGGTATGGTGGACAATGCACATGGCTACGAACTTAGGGGTCACGGGTTCGATTCCCGGATGAATCCGTGGGCAATTTTACTGAAAAAGGGAATACTCATTATCACCTTCATACTCACTATCACCCTCATACTCACTATCACCTTCATACTCACTATCACCCTCATACTCACTATCACCCCATACTCACTATCACCCTCATACTCTCTATCATCATCATACTCACTATCTCCCCCATATTCACCATCATCATCATACTCACTATCACCCTCATACTCACTATCACCCTCATACACACTATCACCTTCATACTCACTATCACCCTTATACTCACTATCACCCTCATACTCACTATCACCCTCATACTCTCTATCATCATCATACTCACTATCACCCTCATACTCTCTATCACCCTCATACTCGCTATCACCCTCATACTCACTATCACCCTCATACTCAACTATCACCCTCATACTCTCTATCACCTTCATACTCACTATCACCCTCATAATCACTATCACCCTCATACTCACTATCCCCCTCATACTCACAATCACCCTCATACTCTCTATCCCCTTCATACTCACTATCACCCTCATACTCACTATCCCCCTCATACTCACAATCACCCTCATACTCTCTATCAGCTTCATACTCACTATCACCCTCATACTCTCTATCACCTTCATACTCACTATAACCCTCATACTCACTATCACCCTCATACTCACTATCCCCCTCATACTCACAATCACCCTCATACTCTCTATCACCTTCATACTCACTATCACCCTCATACTCACTATTACGCTCATACTCACTATCACCCTCATACTCACTATCACCCTCATACTCACTATCACCCTCATACTCACTATCACCCTCATACTCACTATCACCCTCATACTCACTATCACCCTCATACTCACTATCACCCTCATACTCACTATCACCCTCATACTCACTATCACCCTCATACTCACTATCACCCTCATACTCACTATCACCCTCATACTCACTATCACCCTCATACTCACTATCACCCTCATACTCACTATCACCCTCATACTCACTATCACCCTCATACTCACTATCACCCTCATACTCACTATCACCCTCATACTCACTATCACCCTCATACTCACTATCACCCTCATACTCACTATCACCCTCATACTCACTATCACCCTCATACTCACTATCACCCTCATACTCACTATCACCCTCATACTCACTATCACCCTCATACTCACTATCACCCTCATACTCACTATCACCCTCATACTCACTATCACCCTCATACTCACTATCACCCTCATACTCACTATCACCCTCATACTCACTATCACCCTCATACTCACTATCACCCTCATACTCACTATCACCCTCATACTCTCTATCACCTTCATACTCACTATCTCCCTCATACTCACTGTCACCCTCATACTCACTATCACCATCCCCTAATCTCAATGGGACATATAAAGAGCCTCCAGGAGAGGATGTACTATTAATACATTCGTACGTCCCCTGGACAAAGGTACAATAGTACTGGATAATATTTCCACTACTGGACTATGAGTGACGTATCCTAGACATGTATGTATATAAAACATGCAGGTTGAGGTTCTTATCCAGGCCAAATAGATTGGAGGGCTTGCTTAATCACAATGGTGTTATTATCCCTTCTTCATGGTGTAGGTGACCTGGCGGTCTAGGGGTAAGGTGTCAGACTTCTGTGCTGTCGGCTGGGGTTCGATCCTCGGTCCCGGCACAGATTTAACTGATTACCAAACCCTTCCTTCACCTCTGACAAGACATCGTGTGAACGTGGGGAATGCCAGGCCTCCCCCCGTGGTTCGGATTCCACGTTAAACTGTAGGTCCTCCATTTAATCTCACAATCACCCTACCATTACACATTAGCGTAAGTGCGTACAACCCGAATGGGTAGTAAGACGCGGCGCTAATAATAATAATAATAATTCATGCTGTACATTCCTTCTAAGATACCCTCACAACCCAGACGTCTTTATTGAAATACACTGAGGGCTTTTGATGATGGTGGGGAGATTGGGATTTGAATCCCTGTTGAACGTACAAAAGGTTCCTTTTCCATAATGAGTCGATTATTCATCCATGAAAATGCAGGTACGCTTCCTCTAAATTGAACCTTTCTCCCCCTTAACACATTAGTGTAATTAGTTAATATGCGTATAGCCCGTATGGGCGGTGATAAAAATATATCGAATAAAGTATTGAAATGCTTTCACTAACCTCGAATTTGCCACGAATACCAAATTTTATTTTAAAAAACGGGTCTATTATCTAGTAGCATCCCCTTTCTCTTTCAGCGATGGTTATTTATTTAGGTAAGCATACCGTCAAAAAAAATGTCGACTGTGGTATTTTCACCGTGGTCTGCCCCTGTTTCTGTTATTGTCGGTTAAATAACCGATATCAGACAAATCTCCTGTGAATATGACTCCATTCAGCCGAATTCGACCACCTGATTGTGTCCCTTTATAGCAGCCCACGCGTGGATTGCTCAGGGAGAGGAGAGGGGCAGAGGTATCAAAGACAACAACAACATAAAAGTAGTGATTTAACGAGATAATTAGCGTTCCAGTGTCAGACCAGATGATCAGTTATCGTTCAGGACTAATCCCCCAGCGATTATGTGCTGCCTCTCTTCCTCCACACCTCCCCTCGCTCCTCCATCAACCATAATTATGGAAACACCCGCTTCGGTGGCCACATGGTCTAACGAGCTCCTCTCGTATTAGACTGGACTGCCGAGGACGGGTAAATCGGGGCTAAATACCGGTTTGGTGCATTGAAGGTGAGTCTTTACCTGAAATGGTTATCCACTCTCCTTCCACGCAAATGTGGGATGCATTTCCTCTAAATACATCATCCTTAATCCATATCTTATTAGTGCAATTATTACTTAGGCGTATTACCCGAACGGATAGTAAGGCGCTGTGGTAAAAAAAAATTGAAACAAACTACATTATTATTATTATTATTATTATTATTATTATTATTATTAGCACCGCGTCTTATCACCTGTTCGGGTTATACGCACTTACGCTAATGTGTAATGGTAGGGTGATGGTGAAATGAAATGAAGGACCTACAGTTTAACGTGGGATCCGAACCACGGTGGAGGCCTGGCATTCCCCACATTCACAAGATGTCTTGTCAGAGGTGAAGGAAGGGTTTGGTAATCAGATAAATCTGTGCCGGGACCGAGGATTTAACCCCGGACCCCTAGCACAGAAGTGTGACACCTTACCCCTAGACCGCCAGGTCACCAACTACAATATTGTGTTTGTCCTAAACCATATTTTATTCACGAGACTAAGTTGAGATTTTCTTTTTTAAACCAAAGTTCTGAGAAAGATATTTGTATCTAAGAAGGATAAGCATGCAAGAGAATGGAGAATGTTACAATATGAATAACTTCATGACTTGTATGCATGGTAAACTTATTGATCGTTATCAAAACACGCAGGCTGAGTTGTGGTGTTCATGTGGCGTGTGTGGGTGATGACGGGACTATATGTACACAACTATTTAGATGGGAAACCTGAAGATACAAGACTCCTCCGTCCTAGGTCAAGATGGTAAGATAATGTGAGAATGTATTTTAAGGAGTTTATGGATTGCTCGGAGGTGTCTCTGGACAAAGTTAATGGCAAGCTTACGTTCTGGTGGCCATGAACTCTCTAGTTCCTTAAAAGGTCAGAGAACTATTTAGTTTCTTTAAAACAGTCTGGAAATATAAGAAGCAGTGAGCGTCGTATTCAGGCATCAAAGACAAATTTCTCTCTTGTTCCCAAGTCACAGGGTTTGTTGTAAGACCCAACTTAGCTCACACGTTTTGTGATTTTTTTTTAAAAATACAGCTCAAGATTGATTTTTTTCGGAACATTAACCACTCTTTATTTTTATAACATCATAAACCCTGTCTTAATGGTATCCATAAACTCACCGTTAAACGTAAATTATATACAGACTATTGGATCGTTACTGGGATAGCTGGAGTACTCAAAGCTGTTTATCGGGAAAATTTATGTAAAATGAAGCCTCTTCAGAATTTCTACTCATCAAACTGTACATATATTTTGAACTTTAGGTATCTTATAGTAATCATCGTGGATATTTTCCCCCCTTTTAACCTTGATGAGAACTTTAAAAAAAAACTTTTTCCAGCTCTCTGTATATTTGTTGCACTTAAATAAGAATTAAGCTGTTATCTGTCTATATTAATAAAATGAAGATTTATGAGTATGTCTGTCATGAGAATTGCGTGATACCTACCGCACATAGAGAAGCTGAAATTATAAAATCAGTAGCTCATGTGTACAATCATGTGCACCTAGAAGCTAGATTATATTTTTTTAATTTTTAAAGATGTGGAGGAAGAATTAAAATGAAGGAAGAGTTTTCTCTCTGTTTTTTTTAAACGTAAACTGAAAGCTTATCCCGGGGTAACCACGCAATTAACAACGCATTGAATTGCTTGGTCACCCCGGGAAAAGCAGGACACTCTTAATATGTATATATATATATATATATATATATATATAAACACAATAAAAAAAGAATAAAGGTTTCCATGGTGATGTAAACAAAGAATAATTGTACAGATAATCCGATGCCTACACAACAGAATATAAGATAAAAGATGAAGACTCGCTACAAAAATCATGTTTCCGTTAAATGCTTCAATTTTTTCTAAAGCTTTAAAATCAGTGTTAGTATGTCAAAATAGGCTAAGATATTTTCTAGTGATTTCAGATAGAGGAAATGGGCTAATCAAGTTACATAATTATATTAATTATCACTTCATAATCATACGACGGTATTTCCTGAAGAAAAATAGGTGTTGTAGGGCTAAGTTGAACTGTCTCGTGAATATTTCTCATAATATTAAATAATTATCAACACTAGTATGCGCAGGGGGGAGTTTATATAACCCGCAGAGCAATTTATGTTACATGGAAACGTTAGTGTAATTAATAGAAGACTCGCGTTGGTAGGCACGCCGGATAATACGTCAAAATAATCCTGTCTTATTTTGGTAGCATCGGGAAGGCGTTATTATTTCCTATATGATTCCCCCTTATTCCTCCACGCATTTCGTACAATATTTTCTTTCACCAACCTTATCTATAAGCTATCGGGTGACCTGGTGGTCTAGGAGTAAGGTGTCGGACTTCTGGGCAGGGGTCCGGGGTTCAATCCTCGGTCCCGGCATAGATTTATCTGATTACCAAACCCTTCCTTCACCTCTGACAAGACATCTTGTGAATGTGGGGAATGCCAGGCCTCCACCGTGGTTTGGATCCCACGTTAAACTGTAGGTCCTCCATTTCATCTCACAATCACCCTACCATTACACATTAGCGTAAGTGCGTACAACCCGAACGGGTAGTAAGACGCGGTGATGATAATAATAATAATAAAAATAATAATTTAAGATATCATTAAAATGGGAAGCGATTTGAGGAAACAATGTAGTTTAAAACATAATTAAAGGAGTAAACTTTTTATTTTGTATTACAATTATAATATGAGTATATATTTATTCAGGAAGACCACGAATATAACTGATGGATAAATCTAAACAAGGATGTAATATGAAGTTTATGGGTATAAAAAATTAAGTTACTGGAAAGATATGTTAGAGGATTCAATTTGGACAAGCCAAGGAACTTGTCGAAGGACAGACCACATCTATAGTATTTTCTATTGAATTACCAATTTACAGTAGCCCCGTGGCTTCTTTGGTGCTGACTGACAGCTTACAGATGACTTCTGACAGTCAACATCAACCTAAATTTTGACCGTCAGGAGTGACAGCTGTTAAACACATGTGTTTGCAGATCATATGGAACGGGGTAGGGATACATAATTTGGTCTGGTAACTTTTCAAAGCCGTTAGCTGTCAGCTGTGAGCTGTCAATCAGCACCAAAGAATCCATGGGGCTACTGTACACTTCTAAAGAATAAAGGCTATAGTTGAGCACCATCATTTCATAAGTTACATAATGATGAATCAACGGGACAGTCGGTGTAAATATGTGGACACCCCTGGTGGGTAGTAAGACGTGGAGCCTGGAAAAGGAGTCATTATTAGCAGAACAATACAGCAGACTATACAACAGGACGTTGTAAATTTAATGATCTTCATATTCTTACTAAAGAGAATGTAAAATTGTTCGAAAACATATGGTGCGGTTCAGGTTTTATCTCACGTTTCTTAAAACAAGGGCAATTACTAAATCTCTCTAATATTTGCGAAAGAGAATAATATACACCGTTACGGAAGCGTTGAGAAAAGAGGATCATCTCTGTCCACAAAAGTGCATATCAATATATTTCATACAACTGTCAAAGAGTGCCATTATAATATTTTATAATTATATTCTAGTATATATATAATTATATTATAGTATATATATATATACTAGAATATAATTATAAAATTATTAAAATAGAACTCTTGGCATATATATATATAATAGAATATAATTATATTTACTATAATATAATTATATTTACAAGAATATAATTATATATACTAGAATATAATTATATATACTAGAGTATAATTATATATAATAGAATATAATTATATATATACTAGAATGTAATTATATATATATATACTAGAATATAATTATATATATATACTAGAATGTAATTATATATATATACTAGAATATAATTATTTATATACTATAATATAATTATATATATACTAGAATATAATTATAAAATATTATAATGGCACTCTTTGACAGTTGTATGAAATATTGTATGAAATATATTGATATGCACTTTTGTGGACAGAGATGATCCTCTTTTCTCAACGCTTCCGTAACGGTGTATATTATTTCCTTTCGCAAATATTATATATATATATATATATATATATAAATCAGAAAATATTGGTTTGTTAAAAATATATTCTAGTTGAAAGAGTTTTAAATTTAATATTAAATACTACAACTTTGCAATGATAAGTTATTTCATATCTCATATGGTTGTGTAGATATGATCAAAATTGGAAATTCACGCTAATTTACTCTTAACATAGTTTCATGGGACTATGAGAGCTGCCATTTTGTTTGTAATACTAAATAATGTCTGAATATCAAAACTTAACCAAAGTCATTAGATCGAATCTTGAGAAAATCGATTTTATCTCTTCGCGCTCTTCATTAAGCTACCCTCAGTTTCTGGGGGTAGTGAAACTTGGACTTATATCAAACTCTAGATTTTTTTTTTACGATCACAATATTTCTTTCTCCGAGGAATGAAAAAAAAAGCAAAAAGTTTTGATATTGTTCTATTGTTCGTTTAACTGGGAGCATAAAATGTTTTTGAAAACTTTAGTTAGAGGAAATGTTTACAGATAACCTAAATTTATTAAAAGTTAAGTTACTCAATTTCTAGAGTTTCTTCAACAAAGCCACTGTCACAATAGTGACGGAAATGAATGCTCGGAGTTTGGGAGCGAAAACAATAACTGTTCGAAAGCTTTGTATTTGTTTCTATTCAGTCGTTCGAAATTATTGTTTATTTAGTACTCGCTCTTTGTGATGTTCTGTGTATGTCTACTAAACAGACGTTAGCAATTTTCTCTAAAAGCCATTTTCAACTTTATAAAAAAGTATTGTTAATAATGTGTTTAGTAAATTATATGGGCCAATCAAGATTATTGTTTTAAATTAAATATTTGTTATGTGGCGTTCCTAGCCTTTGATGCCGAAAAACAGGCAATTAACTACAATGAGATTAAAAAAAAAAATTAAATCAATTATTTTGTTATTCTCGAATTCTTTTACCACCACATTTTACTACCCGTTAAGGTTATACGCTTTAAGTACTAATTACGTTAATGGATTAGGAATTGGGAAGGTTGAATTAGAGGAAATGAACCCGAATTTGCGTGGAGGGAGAGTGGGAAACCATTTAGAAAAAACCACCCCCCCGGTTCACCCAGCCGAGATTCGAAACTCGATCTCCCCCGTCCTCGGCAGTCGGGCTCAACACGACTAGCGCGTCAGCCAACTACGCCACCGAGGCGGGTATCATTTTTTGAGTCAATATATCATATTTGCTCGTAAGGAGAGTGGGGAAACCATTTATGAAAAACCACCAATAGTAGACCTGACCGGGATTTAAACCCCCATCTCCCCATTATCAGCAAGCAAGATAGTGACGACTTAATCCAGGGATGTGTAAACTTACTTACAAGACGGTCAAAAGGGGCTGGGGGGGGGGGAATTGGGCATGCCGGATACATTTATTAATTAATTTTTCTTCACAATTAATTACAGATATATATATATATATATAAACACACAATTAATAGAGTGACATGAATAAGTTTACAGACATTAGGAATGTAAAACAATCAAAAATAGCTTAGTGGAATGGTACGGTTAGCTCAGAATATTCATATGACGGGGTGTGAGATAATTGAGGTTGTGAGTAGGTTATACAATAATTTCATGTTTACTAAACTGGGTTTGTAATGTTGTGAAGGTGACCTGGTGGTCTAGGGGGTAAGGTGTCAGACTTCTGTGTTGGAGGTCCGGGGTTCAATCCTCAGTCACGGCACAGATTTATCTTATTACCAAACCCTTCCTTCACCTCTGACAAGACATCTTGTGAATGTGGGGAATGCCAGGCCTCCAACCTCCACCGTGGTTCGGATCCCACGTTAAACTGTAGGTCCTTCCTTTCATCTCACAATCACCCTACCATTACACATTAGCGTTAGTGCGTATAACCCGAACGGGTAGTAAGACGCGTTGCTAATGATAATAATCTTAAAGTGTTTTCGTCAGCTGTACATTGAGAATCCACGCGTGTTTCCAGATTAGCTGATAATCTTCTGTTATGAGATTTATCTGCGTGCGTGGTTGAGCCTGTGAAGACGATTGTACTTGAGGATACTCACGGTGACGACTGGGAATATGGTGATGGCGATGGTAGGAAGTATGATGTAGATGGTGATCTTGTAGAGAGTCATATTTCCCCTGATCAGCTTCATATAATATATCTGATCTCAAATGTTCAATGGTACATTTTGTGTAGGCGCTGTACTTTCTATGTTTCATAGCCACATGTACCCCCCCCCCCCCC
>CABFOW010003490.1:17944-35484 GCA_902141385.1 Timema californicum
CCCAAAACCGAGCTCTCGTCTCTGCGATTGGAAATAGTTTGTTTTAAACATTTATAGGCATCTTCAACTCTGGGATCTTCTAAGAACTTTCTTTTTTTTGGGGGGGGGGGAAAAGGGGGGGGGGTAGATATTTAAATTCCTTCTGGCGAGAGAAGATGAAGCAGAAATGGTTTTTGTTTCGAGTTTGTTGTCGTCATCGTTGGTGTATTCTGTGTTTTGAATCCTTCCTCTATTGTTTGTGTAAGTTTAGGCTCAAAATAATGTGATAGAACCCCTTATAAAAATGAGTATATAAATAATATTATTGTTACAACTTAAATTTCAAAAGTCAATAAAACACACAATAATAATGACGAACTTTCGCAATTATAGATTACTAATCATTAAACATACATTCAGACAAACTATTTCGTATAATAGTATTGATAACAACAGGGGTGGAGGTACGAACTCCCAACCCCCACGCCTGTAAAGGGGTGCAGGAGGTTCAGAGCACTTTGGGGGCGCTATGTTAAAAGGGTTTCTAGAGGTGTTGGTTTTGAGAAATAAAAATGAAATGGACAATTATTATTATTATTATTATTATTAGCACCACGTCTTACTACCCGTTCGGGTTGTACGCACTTACGCTAATGTGTAATGGTACGTGGAATCCGAACCACGGTGGAGGCCTGGCATTCCCCACATTCACAAGATGTCTTGTCAAAGGCGAAGGAAGGGTTTGGTATTCAAATAAATCTATGCCAGGACCGAGGATTGAACCCCGGCCACCAGAATTGAAGTCTGACACGTTACCCCTAGACCGCCAGGTCACCAAATGGACAATTAAATATTCATTTTCACTTTGAGGATGGGATACATAATACTGTATTTTTCTTAAAACATCTTGGAAAGTGGGATTTGTTGTATGGACGTAGGTGGTCCAGCCAATAGCCATGTTTTTTTTTTATATTATTTGGGGGATGGATAGTGTTAGAGGAGAAGGAACTCATGCCGGCGTCGGCACGAAGTCCTAACAAGCTGGAACTAAAGCACTGATATCTATTATCTATCATGGTGGACGGTGGAGGGGGGTTTTTAGAATTACAAGACCAGCAAATATTAGCGAGGGTGGTTTTTCCTAAAAGTAAAATCCACGCATACTTGGGTAAACCTCTTTTCAACTTTAGGGGGCTAACCAAACCAAGCTCCGCCACTGGGCAGTAATAGTATGTATTGCCTAGCTAGTTAAAACATAATATTTAAAATAATTTCTTAAATAAAGTTACAATTTCTTAACATAAGATAAAACCGACGCCAAGCATCTGAATAAAAGAATTATAAATGTGTATCCAAAGAAATATTCACCGTGTTATTAGTATTTGAAAACGTTGTGTTGATAGTTGATCATGGTTTATACTTGTCCAATAAAAATTGCATACTATTGTAGGCGTACCATTTCGATGTATATGTACTCTCTGCCCCCCCTCCCCCTCACCGCCAGTTTTCGGGTAGCATGATTTTTTGACGATCTCGTCGGTAAGATGCAAGAAGTGAGTACATTTTCTTCTTTACTTCATCAACTCGACATTTTGTTATGTTTCTGATGGAATTCCAGGCATCCTTTTTTATTGAATTATTTTTGTACGCTCCAACAGTAAGGTCCCAAAGATATCTATCTATACTCTCTACAATTTTCTATAAGCTGTAGGCACAAATCATTATTCCAATCCATCTTCGTTATCTGTTTGAAACTATTATTTAGCAGCAGGCTTGTAAATATTTGCACCGAACAAAAGAATCCTTTGATAACACCGCCGAGTCGAGCGAGCGAGCGCGTCCTAACCCGAAGGAATGCTCCAAGCAACTGTTCGTGCTCTTTCGTTGCTTAGACCGAACGAGCGAGCATTCTTAGACCATTCAATCCCATTTTGGGCGAATATACTCGAACATACTAGAGCACCGAAAAAATTCTCATTACACGTTTACAACCAAGAGAATTTAGGCGTATTGGGGGAAGAATTTGCATTCTCTACTTGGTCTAAATGCACCTTTAGTGAACTCCTAATATATCGTATCGAAGCTGCTTTTGGACCTCACAAAGACTAAAAACAACTAAGACTTGAGTCGATAAAACCTCTAGAAGGTAAATCAGGCAACGTTCGCAAAGCCACAGAGGAAATATTCCACGATCTTTACCACTGGTCTGAGGCCAAAAAGTTAATTGAACACAAGTTTGAATCTGATAGTCTCTCGTTTTGTGTGTGGATGTCAGTTAGGAGTGGTTTTGATGACCTCCTCTCTTTCCTCCTTAAAATGAGGGTAGACCCTTTTCCATCAGCCCTCCTACTCGATTCCTCGGTAACATACTGCATGCGTATGATTCAGTGAGTGTGTGCGCGATTGTTTAAAAAAAGAGAAAAAAAAAGTCACCGACGTCGTCGCCGGTGCACTATCTGTTTAACGAAGCGGTAACGAACGGAGGGGGGAGGAGGGGGAAATAGGGAGGGCGTGGAGTGGATTCAATCATCACACAACAGGAGTTCAATCAGCTGTGAGGATGAAGCTAAATCCACAAACGTTCGTTCCTCGCGGGAATGTGAAGGGCAAGGGGAAAGGCGATGTGTCGTTTAAAAAAGAAATCATTACCTTTTGACTTCAATATATGTGGGTTTTTTTAATGTTTCATTAAAGAATAAATCTAATTTTTCTCAATTTTGTGCTACATTCTGGAATCATTACTTGCGATTTTTTAAATTTTGTGTTCGTATGTGTGTGTGTGCATGCCTTGATATCCATCCACAAGTCTACACAGATAGGGTAAGGATGAGGAAGGTATAATTTAGATGAAATGTACCCGTATTTGCGTGGAATCAGGGGTATTTACCGCGGTTAAGAAATAAACACCTCAGTTAAGCCGGCCGGGATTCAAGCCCCAACATCCTTGTCACAGGTAAATCAGGTGAGGTGAGACCAATGCCTTTGACTACGTGTCCACTGGTGTGGCTTTGTCAATTGCTATGTAGAGATAAAAATACACTTTGGTGGTTGAATGGTCTAAGGCGTCACTCTTGCAATAGAATATACTGCCGATGTTGGAGATATCGGTGGTTGTATCATGGTCGACTGTAATGAGAATGTTTATTCTTTAAGGCAGCGATTTTCAACCCACGGCACATTTAACAAGGCACTAAAATGGCCACGGCACACCATAGGTTTTTTTAAAGAGAGATTTATAATTCAAAAAAGTATTAATATCAGTCGTGATTTTCAAAAGGCTTAATTTTTGAAATTTATGTTATTATTTGTACTATTACAATTAGTACAGTAGCCCCATGGCTTCTTTGGTGCTGACTGACAGTTTTAAAAAGCTACCAGACAAAATTACGTATCCCTACGCCGAACCAGATGATCTGCAAGAACATGTGTTTAGCAGCTGTCACGTTTGACAGTCAAAATTAAGGTATGTACCTAAATGTTAACTGTCAGAAGTCAGCTGTGAGCTGTCAGTCAGCACCAAAGAAGCCACAGGGCTACTGTACAATGGAATATCACCGAAAAAGACGTAAGTTATAAAAAAAAATCCTATGACGTATTCCACTTGCCTAAAAAAAGTGTCCTTTCCTCTCTATCATTATCACACATCAGATTTTGTCTCAATGAAATAATAAAAAATTGGTTTTTTACTAAAATAGTTTGCTATATATGGAAAAATCGTATTGCTTTAATAATGTTTTATATTTATAAAAAGTCTAAAGAGAGTAAGATTTTTTAGAAATATAAAAGTAAATATAAAAGAAATGTGTTTGTTTAAATCAAAATATGTGTGGGAAGCCTGTGATTGGTGGCGCCTCATGATGTCCCTTGTCCGAGGTCGGATGGTTGACAAGCACCATCTCAAATCCTCATCCAGTGTTTGAAGTCACGACCTGTTCTTGCTCTTTATTGTGTTCATAGCAGAGAAACCAGATTCACACACATACGAAGTTGAGCAAGGAAGAAGTGCTTCGGTGACCTGGCTGTCTAGGGGGTAAGGTGTCAGACTTCTGTGCTGGCGGCCGGGGTTCAATCCTCGGTCCCGGCACAGGTTTATCTGATTACCAAAACCCTTCCTTCACCTCTGACAATACGTGTATTCATCACAACTTGTGAATGTTGGGAATGCCAGGCCTCCACCGTGGTTCGGATCCCACGTTAAACTGTAGGTCCTCCATTTTATCTCACAATTAAAAAAGGAAGTTCTTGGAATTATACCATCGTAGCTTAACGGGGTTTATTTTTCGTTCTTACCTGCCTTCTAAGAAAATTATACAGTGATTCTAAAATTTACTGTAATAACTTTATTTTCTCAATATTTTTCTAACTTTTTTTTACCTTTCCTAAAAATCTTGTGGCGCACTGAAAGCAAAAAAAACTTTGCCTTAAGGGCTCACGTCAGGGGTGTTCAACCTTTTATGGTCCAAGGGTCAAAGTTTATGTCTCTTTTTGGCTCGCGGGCCACAATACTGTATTGACAATATTAGGATTGAATAAATATTAAAATATATTCTTATTATCTAACTCTCATATACTTATACTAACACTAAGGATTAGGATTTCTGGTGAATTATGTTCTCTTGTTGTTATTTCCTATTTTATGATTTTTAATAGCAGGAAGTAGCGCGATTTGTTTTGTCTACTAAAGATGTCATTTGACGGTTCAAAGTACATTTGTATTAAACATAAATACTTTTATTCATGCAAAAAGCAAAAAAAATGTTTATAAGAAGCCCTAAAATACAAAATAAAATAAGTATTTATTTTATTAGTTGATTATAAAAAATGTATATGTGTATTGGTAATTTTTTCTATCGAAATCATTTTATATAATTAATGCGCCAGCGGGTCACAAAAAAATGTTATCGTGGGCCTCGGGTTGTAGACCCCTTGGTTTACACTTTCTCTCTCCACGAAAACATGGATACATTTTCTCTATGTATACAAACTTCCTCATCCCTGATTTTAGCGTAATTAGTAAAAAAAAAAAGTAAACGCCAAACGGGTAGTAAGACGCGATGACAACAACAACAAAAAAAGTAAAGGAAAAGCAACGAATCCACACAACTTCAAATGTTTAATAGAGCGGCTTTGTAAATGGTTGTCAGAGTTGATATAAAATGAATGTATTATTTTACCTAGGGACTGATCAAGACATTCTGCTTCTTCTAAGATCTAATTAAAGTCACTCACAAGTCGATCCTGCTTGTATCTCAAGGCCAAATGGGCTTAAGGGTGATGACTATACTCCATTCACGGTAGGAATTACTCTCTGAAAGGTATTTTTTCCTACCAATATCCTACTATATAATAGATTTCTGGTAGAGGAAAAAGGCCTTTCAGAAATCAACAGACTTTACTTGAAACAAAATATCCTCATTATGTGGCACTTACTATAGTTATGGAGTTTTGAAGCTTCAAGACAATTAGAATAATTCACAATTATTTTATTCGCTTGAAGAAGGCTTGTTTATGTTTCGAACACTTGACTTTGATCTCAGAATTTACACATTTCACTTGAGATCGTTTCGAATGATATCGTTTTGACTTTTCATGTATGTATATATGTATAAGTGGGTATGTATCTGTTTATATGTGAATGTATTTATATATGTATATGTAAATACTAACTATGTATATATGTATACATATAAAGATATACACTTAATTTATCTATGTATACACACGTATATATATTTACAGTAGCCCCATGGATTGTTTGGTGCTGACTGACAACTCACAGCTGACTTCTGACAGTCAACATTTAGGTATATACCTACATTTTGACTGTCAGAAGTGAAGCGTAGGGATACATAATTTGGTCTGGTAACTTTTCAAAGCTGTCAGTCAGCACCAAAGAAGCCATGGGGCTACTGTATATATGAGTCTATGTGTATATATTTATATATATAATATGTAGATATACATTTCTATCTATAAATACATATATGTACCAATGTATAAGTGTATGCATATATTTTTAATCACAAAAACTTAAAACGTAATGTGTTAATACTAAATTGATATATTGCTATCTTTTATCTCCATTTTGGCATGACCAATAGCTCAAAATAACAAACCTCCTCTCTAATAACACGTGATTTTTTAAGTACGCAAAAACGCGTCTCGGAGATATGGTAGGTAAAAGTGGACAAATGAATGAGAATTTTTCATGCCGGACAATGAGGTATTAGTTGCGTTATTCATACCCATCTCTTCGTGCCATACCGCCTTGTCGCTTACGGGTGGTTGGTGAAGCCTGTCCCGTAATGCCCGCATGACGCAGAACAAAAGACGCAAGATAAAGCCTCACCCCCCCCCCCCNNTTTTTTACCCCCTAAACCTTTCCGGTTTTAGATCCTTCTTGCGGTCGTAACACCTGTCCGGGCGGATGAAATGGATGGTTCTAATGGGCCGGTTTAAGATGTCGTGCCCCCAGGGAGGGAAAACTATTTTCACGAAGAATGAAACAACTTACACATTTTACATCTCAAGGCTTGGTGAAATGGAAAAAAAACAAGACGCGAAAAAATGCCTGTGTTTTTTGCAGTTTTTATGGCAAAATATTTATTTTTGGAAAAATAAGTAAAATATTGCTCCAGTTCAAACATAAAATTTAATTTTCTTCACATGATGACATCAACAGTAATTTAATATATATGGAGGGTGTTCTGGAATTGAATGGCTTTTTCGCTAAGTTTAAAGAGTTTGTCAGCTAATGACAATACGCTCATGACAGATATTCTGGAACTGTCGACATCAACATGTGAATAGAATTAAACTATATATTTTTACTAGAGAAATATTTTATTTATTTTGACCACAAAAAGTTTTTCATTAAAAACTGCAAAAATACTGTGTTTTTTTTTGTCACGTTTCCTTCCATCCCACCTTAAGATGAACCAGAATCTTTGAAAAAAATACACTTAATACTTATGGACCGCGATTTCACCACCAATAAAATCCACACGTATTAAAAACAAACAAAAAACATATGACCCAAGTGACGTCATCGCCATAGTAAGTTATTGGTTTAGCCCCAATTCAAGGGGAGTGGTTGCGCATGCGCTTTAGCTTGGTGTACGTGTGTAGGGTTTTTAAATGACGTCACAACACTAGAGAGAAGTTGGTAAGCATGTACACTCTGGGAGTAATAATACTCTTTATAAAAAAATATATACTCTTAAACGTAATGTAGTAATTATTTAAATAGGAGATTTATATTTATAAAAATGTGATCTACTTCACCAAAGTGAAGGTTTGTGTAGAAATTAATTTTTTCCAGAGTAACTATGAACACGTCTAATAGTTGATTAAATAAAAAATTGGTTTGAATTGCCTCGTAAATATTTTTGTCACTTTGATTGGCGTTATCAATTAAAATTACTTGTCAACGTGGCAAAACATACCAGCGAGATTAATTAATAAAAAGCCGCCAGTACAGATGTACACGCTGGTAAAGTTAATGCTCTCGTATAATCTGGTTTCCCAGGGAAGATGAGGTATAGGTTCAAATCCCGGTAAAACTTTTAAATGTGACTTTTACTATATGGTTTAACGCTCTGTCTCCACACAAATGCGAATAAATTTTCACAAAATTGTGTATCTTATCATATTTGTTTCACCCTCATAATTACTATTACCCTCATACTCACTATCACCCTCATAATCACTATCACCCTCATAATCACTATCACCCTCATACTCACTATCACCCTCATACAACCCTCATACTCACTATCACCCACATACTCACTATCACCCTCGTACTCATTATCATCACCCTCATACTATCACCCACATACTCATTATCACCCACATACTCACTATCACCCACATACTCACTATCACGATCATACTCACTATCACCCTCATACTCACTATCACCCACATACTCATTATCATCACCCTTATACTCACTATCACCCTCATACTCACTATCACCCACATACTCATTATCATCACCCTCATACTCACTACCACCCACATACTCACTATCACACTCATACTCACTATCACCCACATACTCACTATCACCCACATACTCATTATCACCCTCATACTCACTATCACCCTCATAATCACTATCACCCTCATACTCACTATCACCCTCATACTCACTAACACCCTCATACTAACTATCACCTTCATACTCACTATCACCCTCATACTACCTATCACCCTCATACTAACTATCACCTTCATACTCACTATCACCCTCATACTACCTATCACCCTCATACTCATTATCACCCTCATACTCACTATCACCCTCATACTAACTATCACCTTCATACTAACTATCACCCTCATACTCACTATCACCCTCATACTCACTATTACCCTCATATTCTCTATCACCCTCATACTCACTATCACCCTCATAATCACTATACCCCTCATACTCGCTATCACCCTCATACTCACTATCACCCTCATACTCACTATCACCCTCATACTAACTATCACCTTCATACTCACTATCACCCTCATACTACCTATCACCCTCATACTATCACCTTCATATTCACTATCACCTTCATATTCACTATCACCCTCATACTAACTATCACCCTCATACTCACTATCACCCTCATGCTCACTATCACCCTCATGCTCACTATCACCCTCATACTTGTATGGTCATAGAAAGAGCCTCCAGGAAAGGATGTACTATTAGTACTTTCAGTCGTCCCTTGGGAAACGGTACATTAGTACTGGCCATTCTTTACACTACTGGATAAAGATTGATCTAGCCCAGACGCGCAAAATAAGAATAAAAATAATTATAGTATAGTATAAGTACAATATATATATATATATATACTGCTGGTATCCAAGCCTATGTACGCGTAGTACGTAAATTAATAAATAGAGGGACTAGAGGGTGTACCGTAGTACGTGGGACTCTACGTGGTATACAGGCGAAACAAAAACAACGATAAAAGTTCATCTAAGCTTGTTTCCAAGTTATAGTAATGTATGTACTCTAGTAATGTGGAGCTGTATACCATTATAACTACAGGAAGTTACCAAAATGGCCAACTTAATGTTTGAAATATCCCACAGAACATACCTATTCAACAGGTATATATATATCAAGTATGGCATACAAAGAGTTTATTGTAATCACTTATCTGTAGCTTGAAAACAAGGTCAAATGGGACACATGTTTAAATCGACATTTTTAATTGTTTTTGTGTGTTCTTTCTGCCTATGAAATGTGTTCTACATGTTACGGTACACCCTGTATATACATATATTTTTTCTTTCATTATAAACTTAAAAAAACCACTTCAATGACCGAATGGACAAACGCCCTACTTTCGTGGTATACTAGACTGACAAAGATTGGAGAATTCAGGGTTGGATCCAGGTTAGGTGCACTGGGGGTGGTTTATCCTAAATGTTTTTCCTAGTTAATAAGGGTGCACCTCCTCTAAATTTAACCTTCTTAATCCCTAACACAGTGGTGGAATTACAGGGTGGGCCAAATAAAACCGGTCTCAAGAAATAAAACCGTATTAAATAGTATCAATGTATATTTTAACATTTTTAAAATAAATAAATGGTAATATTAAAATTACTTTAATATTTAATGTTTTCTTGTTTACAATTAATTTTAATATTCATATTTTTAAATGTTGCACGATGATTTCAAAGTATCTGTTCAAAATGCTCGCCATCAGCCACTATGTATAGTTGCACGTGGCGAATCATGTTAAGAAAAACTTTCTTTAACTGGAATGTTGACAATCTCTTGTCGTGCGTTATTCTTCAAGTCCTCCATAGTCCGTGGGTTGTTCTAGTAGACCTTCGCTTTTAGGGAGACCCAGAGGTAAAAAGCTTCACGGAGATAAGTCCTCTGATAACAAATTCTTACTGAATGTTAGTTCCTCCGTAAAATCTCTATGGATTCGAACCAGAGACCGATCAGAAGTATGGCAAGTAACTCTATCTGGTTGGAAGTAGGCACAAGAAAGTTATTCCGGAGTCAACTGGGCTTCAAATTCCTCGTACAGCTGTAAATAAACGTCTTTATTAACAGTCTCCTCAAAGAATATTGCCTCGATGATCCGGTTAGCAGAAACCGCACACCAAAGGCCAATTTTAAATCGCGGAGGGGTTTCTAACGGTGCTCGTGTGGGTTTTATTTACAGATCAGTGCCACGTTTTCTGAGAATTTACGTATCCTGATAAATGGAACCATGCTTCATTTGTTTAAATGAAGAGATATGAGTCTAGGAATCCTTCGCTAATGTTCTCGAGGAGCCACTGTCAGTAATTTCCACGTTTATACTAATCAAGTTGTTTTAATACATGCACAACACATACGATAGGGTTTTATTTCCAATACGTGAAGAACAAAATGTTAACTTGTGCAGTGATACTATTTAATACACAGTTATATTTCTTGGAGACGGTTTTATTTATACCAGCTTGTAGTACTTAGGCACGTAATCTAAACGGATATAAAGACGTGGTCCTAAAAATAAAACACCGAATAGTAAGGGATTGATTTAGGGTAACCACAAAAGATCCAGACGTAATGACATACGATCAGGGAACGCAGTTTTATTTTAGAAGAAGATCATAGAACATTTATAACTTAAATTCTGCACCAATAACTTTAGGGGTACAAAGTTGAAGATAAATTATATCTGGGGTTATGCGAACAAAAAAAAAAGTTGAATACCCTTGAACTCTAGGTTACCACTAACGACTTTATATTTTGAGCCATTTCAAAGTGGGAGGGAAGGGGCTTCGAGAAAGGACAGTGATTTATGCAGTTTTGAGATTTAAAAAAAATTTGGCTCAAATAAATAAAATATTTCTCAAATAGAAACATAAGGTTTGCATGTTGATATCAAGAGCTGTTGAATATCGGCCAAGGGTATAGCGGCATTAGATTAGAAACATTTTAAATGAAGATAAAAAGTTGTGATTATATTCCAGGAAACCCTCGACAGATATTCAACAACTGTTGAGGTCACCATATAAATAAAATTAAAATATATGTTTCTTTTGGAGGAATATTCTATTTAGGCCTATTTAAACCCAAAATATTCTGCTATAAAAAACTGTAAAAAAAAGTCTTTTCTCGCGTCCACTTCCGAATCAGTTAAAGGTAAATTAAAACAAAAAAATATGTCAATAAGTGAAAATACCACCCTGGTGGGGACGCGATATAATTTTAAATCTTATACAGCATGTTCGCCGATGATGGAAAGGTCAGGGTTCGAATATTGGCTGGATCTACTAAGGTTTAAACACACACACACATATATATATATATATAATCGTTATCAATGCAAATTTGGTTACATTTACTCTAAATTTTACCTTACTCATCGATATATCACCAGTAAAAATATATATTATATATTTCTAAGGGGTTTGTCACCAAACCTTCACAGTGGCATTTATATTAAGATTTTGGTAGGAATAAAATGTGTAAGATACACATACTTCTCGCGATAAAAATGAACATTTTACTACTATTATAATTTTTTATTATTAATGTTATCATTATTATTAGTGCGTTTTTGTAGATAACTATATAATAAATGAAAAAAGGCGTGACTTGACTCAGGAATACACGAAAGCAAATATAGTATCTTCTGTATAATCTGAGCAGTGCAGATGCAGTGATAAAAAAAATCAACCCTCACCCCACCCTACCCTCGGTGATGGGATAATTTAGGCGGAACAATACATTCATAAATCTAAATATATAAGAAATGAAAATATGAGGATAAGTTTAAATAACAATGATTTAATGGACATGCAACTGCATATGATATATAAAACATCATAGGTACACAGTCTCAATGAGTAAGGTCTATAGCCTTGACTGTGTAATGCAAGATATTTGGCTAGGCACAGACCAAAGTATTTAATGCGTGAAGAGCATGAAGGTCAAACTTGACCTCATTAGGAGGCTAGGAACCATGGCACGGGGCAGATTAAAGTTCTGTTTACTAGAGCGACAACAGTATTACAACAAAGGAAAATCCACAGAGAAAGAAAAAGATGAAAAATTAATGGTTAAATAATCAACATAAAGAACCGTTCCAGAGGGGTGGAAGCGACCCACAGGTTGAACACCCCAACAGGAGTTAACCATAAACAAAATATGAAATATGTTTATATATCTTTTACCGTGGGCCATGCTGGAGGGGTAGAGGCGGCCCACAGGTTGAACACCCCAACTGGAGTTCAATATAAACAAAATATGAAATATATTTATATATCTTTTACCGTGGGCCATGCTGGAGGGGCAGAGGCAACCCACAGGTTGAACACCCCAACAGGAGTTAACCATAAACAAAATATGAAATATATTTATATATCTCTTACCGCGGGCCGTGCTGGAGGGGCAGAGGCGGCCCACAGGTTGAATACCCCAACTGCAGTTCAATATAAACAGACATACCTAACCAGGCATCATTCCAAGGCCCTCGAATTATCAGAACTATCGCTTCCCCAGCAAGCTACCACTGAAATAGGTAAATGGTTATACAGGTTATGACGTGGGATACACTCCCATTTTACGCCGCTGGCCCGAGCACTCGGCTTGGAGCCTGCGTGAAGCGCAAGATCATACCATTAAACTAAACTAAAGGCAATAGACTTTACATAACAAAGTCGGCCGATACTCGGGATAAACTTTCCCTAAACACCTAATAACTATTGTATCTAAAAAACCACAACTATCCCTAGGCCACCTCGTAGCCTATCGGCGATAGCAATCATATCGTTGCCAAGCTATCCCTGGAGTTATATAGCGGTAGAAACGAATCATGCCGGGATGGAAGAAAGTAAAGGGTAGAGAATGACACTCCATGATGTTCTGGAAGGTCAGCTCCACCTAGTGGACTGGCCAAGAGTCTCCTTCAGTCTTTCCGGAAACTCTGACCAGTCGATTGCGATATTATCGAGTGCCGCGGGTCCGCCACTATTCCACCGGCGTCTCATCTGATGGGGCCTGGATCTTCCCGTGAAGTAACCACGATGTCGGTATGTAACACTGATCGTTATGTATTACAGGACTAGTTTGTAGATAATGCGTGTGTTTACATAGCCATGTTTGGTTGCTTTAATCTTTCTTTATATCCCAATAGGGCTGGATAGGTTTAGCCCGTTACAAAAAAATATATATAGTAACTTTTCTTCCTCTCAGATAAGGTTCTTCCTATTACAATTTGACTTTAGAAACATATAAATAGATATGTGTTTATTATTCTCCTCAACAAAATTAGAAAATTAATATCACCAGCAAACCAAGTTTTTGAGCTCTTATATATTTTTGTATACATTTATTATTATTATTAATATTAGCACCGCGTCTTACTACCCATTCGGGTTATACGCACTTACGCTAATGTGTAATGGTAGGGTGATTGTGAGATGAAATGGAGGACCTACAGTTTAACGTGGAATCCGAACCACGGTGGGGGCCTGGCATTCCCCACATTCACAAGATGTCTTGTCAGAGGTGAAGGAAGAGTTTGGTAATCAGATAAATCTGTGCCGGGACCGAGGATTGAACCCCGGCCGCCAGCACAGAAGTCTGACACATTAACCCTAGACCGCCAGGTAGCCCATTTTTGTATACTAAATTCCATTCAGTTCCTTTTAAAAAAATGTACTGATTTCTAGTGGTTTAATTTTTTTATTACGTTTTTTTTAAGGAATAAAAAGTATTTAATCTCTTGAAGGTTAATCCTTCACGTTTGCTCAGGGCTGGAAGAAGCTTAAACCGGGACCTGTGTCTGGTGCAAAGTATGAAACCCCCTCTCTTTGTTCTAAGAGAGGCAAAGCACCAGGCCCCTTCTCTTTGTTCTAACAGGGGCAAAGCACCAGGCCCCTTTTCTTTGTTCTAACAGGGGCAAAGCATGAGGCCCCTTCTCTTTGTTCTAACAGGGGCAAAGCACGAGGCCCCTTCTCTTTGTTCTAACAGGGGCAAAGCACGAGGCCCCTTCTCTTTGTTCTAACAGGGGCAAAGCACGAGGCCCCTTCTCTTTGTTCTAACAGAGGCAAAGCACGAGGCCCCTTCTCTTTGTTCTAACAGGGGCAAAGCACGAGGCCCCTTCTCTTTATTGTACTTGACTTCAGGGGGCCGGAACCTTATTTATGCAGGGGGGAGGAAATATTGAAAAAATAAGGATTTTTTAAGGTATTCGATATCAAAGCCAAAGCCTGGTGACCCTCGCTTATCAAATGTTTGAAAATGGATACCCCTAGAATATATTTGGAATGGCTCTGTTTCAATTTCATTTAGCTATATTTTTCTATAAGATATTTTAAGTAATCTTCCTCTATATTTTTTTTTGAAAGTCCCAAGAAGTTATTTATAAATTTATGAAAATTAAATGCTCTCAGAAGATATTTAGAATTTGATAGAAGGTAATATTACAGTTTAATATTAAAGAATATCAGAAGGGTTTGAAATAAATATAGAGAGGGGAGAGTTTATTACATTCGGGAAGAGAGAAAAATTGATTATTTCCAGGGGAAGAAATTCCCTCCTCCCCCTCCTATTAGGCCACCCATACTTGACTTATATAAATAAATTTAAAAAAAAATTCTGGTCACTTTTACAATAAAAAGTAATGTATACAAATTAATAAGTAACTGAAGACTTCAGTTTATACACATCACTCTGGAGTCAAACCAGAGTTCTTTAATGTGGTGTAGACCAAATTTCGGTTCTTGTAGAAAGGTTTAGGGGGAGGGGATAGGCAGGCCCACCCCGAGGTAGGGGATATTTAAACCCATACAGGGGCCCGGGCCTAAGATCCAGGTTAACAGGATAAAAAATATACATAGTAGATGAAATAAAATAAATATAAGCTAATACATTAATGATAAACAATAAAATACCTATCAATACCTTTTTTTATCACTGTATCTTACTACCTGTTCAGGTTATACGCATACATTATAATTACACTAATGAGGTAGGGATGATGAAGGAAGCATTTTAGCGGTAATATAACCGCGTATGCTTGGGAGGAGAGTGTGAAACCATTTTTGAAAAACCACCCTGAGTAGACCCGAGCGGAATTCAAACTTCAATCTCCCTGTCATCAACAGGCCAGTCTTAACACGAGACTGACGCCCTATACCATCGGGTAAGGGAAGCGGGTGATAATTTTATTAGTTGTATGATTTAGAATTGTTGTTAACTGGATTCTCATTTTAACAAATTAATTATGACTAACTTTTAGCCTTATTCTAAATAAAGTTCATTAAATAGTTCTGGTAATCTGTAACGGGGCGTAAATTATATTATTTTACTGATAGCATATTTAATCCTCAAATAATTGCATTTTAATGTGCATGATCGTTAGAGTGGCAAACATAATCCACTTTGAACTAATGAAATAAAAGTTTGATCTGAAAAAAGTTGAGTTTTTCCTTTATAGAGTGTTTTATCAATTTTCTCTCCGACCAAACGCCTGTTCCTTTACGTAAAATAACACAACCTACTCTTCCTGTAAAATAAATAATAATAATTATTATTATTATTGGCACCGCGTCTTACTACCCGTCCGGGTTATACGCACTTACGCTAATGTGTGATGGTAGGGTGATTGTGAGATGACATGAAGGACCTACAGTTTAACGTGGAATCCGAACCACGGTGGAGGCCTGGCAGTCCTCACATTAAAATAAATAATCTTTCTAAAGCATTTATTTTAGCACCGCTTCTTACTACCGGTTCAGGTTATGTTCTAATTACAGTGAGTTTAAAGATGTGGAAAGTTGAATTCAGAGGAAGTGTACCCGTATTTACGTGGAGAGAGAGTGGAAAACCGTTTAGGAAAATCCCACATCTCGACACCCGACTGGGGTTCTAACCCCAAGCTCCTTGCCATTGGCACGCTAGTCTAACAGGAGAGGGACGTATTAAACCACCGAAGCAGGGGGAAGTTAAATAAACATCCTAAAGAATTATTGTAACTCTATTCAAATATAATCAGTGGTTCAAACCCCGACTGAGTGGAAATGGCTGACGGTGAAGGCTGGTTCCGAAATATTCCAAATGCGATTGTAGATGATAACATTTCCTTAAAATGTAATGTGGTCTTTCTAAACCAGTGGTTTCCAATCTTAGCTGACGCCCCCTTTAATAAATAATCAAATCCCCACGCTCCTCAACTCTACTATTTTTGGTATATTTATATAAAAAAGTTATTCTTTCTAGTCATATTGATTCTCGAATAAAATAAATACGTAGCACAGGCAGGATAGTGGTAGAAAGAAATATCTAAAGATTATCGTGATGGTTGGCACTTTTCTTCATCAGTTCTTAAATATTGGCTTTGATGTTTAACATTATTATTATTATTATTAGCACCGCGTCTTACTACCCGTTCGGGTTATACGCACTTACGCTAATGTGTAATGGTAAACATTCACAAGATGTCTTGTCAGAGGTGAAGGAAGGGTTTGGTAATCAGATAAATCTTTGCCAGGACCGGGGATCGAACCCCAGCCGCCAGCATAGAAGTCTGACACCTTACCCCTAGACCACCAGGTCACCCCCTTGATGTTTAACAGAGCACACCGCAAATCGCTTTTACACTTCAATTCGGCAACGCAATTTAGTTTTTATGAGAGTTAAGAGTTGAATATTTGGTGATGTACCTGGCCGCAACGCTATCTTAGGAAACCATATTTCAAAATGTGCTTTATGGAGACCTTGGACTATGACACCTAAATCCGTCTCTGCAAGGATTTTTTATAATATTCCTTATTTGGTTTTCACACTATCAAATAGCATCAGTAATTAAGATTGACAATTTTTTTTTAAATATGAATAAAATACGTTTCTCATAGGTACAGCCAAAGCAAGTAAAATTTACAGTTTGTTAACTTTTCTATTTGTAAAAGTTAACTGTCCATATTGAATGTTCATAAAATTAGTGTAAAACATGCTATGAGGGCTACAGAATGTATTTTATCTAGTACAAGGGCTGCTTTGGTCTAAAAAGTTTTGAATCTCTGATTTATGGGGGAGGGTAGGAAGATGATTTGTGGGAAGAATCCGAGGCTTTCGAGCTTGAAAATAAACTGGTACATGCACACTTTTGGGCAGTAACAATTTATTACGACTTGTAGGCAGTGTTACCAATACCACAATAAATAATTAATAATAATAATATTTAGCACCACGTCTTTCTACCCGTTCGGGTTATACGCTTTAAGTACTAATTACGCTAATGAAATAGGAATTGGTAAGGGTGAATTAGAGGAAGTGAACCCGCATTTACGTGGAGGGAGAGTGGAAAACCATTTAGGAAGAGCCACCCCCAGTTCACCCGACCAAGATTAGAACCTTGATCTCCGCGTCCTCAGCAGTCGAGCGCAACACGACAAGCGCGTTAGCCAACTACGCCACCGAGGCGGGTCCAATAAATAATTATCTTTATTACTTTGTTAGAGTGATTTAAATAAAACATATTTTTTTGTATGATTTTTAAAGTTATTTCCGAACTGATACACGTCCTCTTCCT
>CABFOW010003490.1:35650-61288 GCA_902141385.1 Timema californicum
CCCCTCCCTCCTTGAAAGTTCTTGACGCCCCACCATTGGGTTCGACTATTCTAAAAACTTGTATTATATCAGCACATTTCTAAGAAAATAAACTTAGCCTCGGTCTAGTTTCAATTATTATGATTATTTCTAGTACGTTTAACACTATTGTTATTAACTAGAAACCCACTTCGGTGGTTGAATGGTCCATGGCGTCCCTTTCGCAATTGACTCAACTTCTGTTCACTTGAACATCGTGGTTCGAATCCTAGTAGGGTGTACCGAGGCTAGCTTTTACTTTATGCGGGTACATTTTCTCTAAGATGCAGGCCTCCTCATACCTAGCCCATTAGATTAATTAATGTATACATATAGTCACATTTTGTACTGAGGCGCACTGAAACGAATAAATTCGACAGCGTACCACAAAGACTACTTAAAACACATAATTTGTGTGAAATAAAAAGGTATAGTCTATTGTTATAAAAACATAATGGGAAGTAAAATAACATCTCATTTCACCAAATAATAATATTTAGCACCGCGTCTTACTATTCGTTCGGGCTATACGCTTTAAGTACTAATTACTCTAATGGATTAGGGATTGGGAAGGTTTAATTAGAGGAAGTGAACCCGCATTTGCGTGGAGGGAGAGTGGAAAACCATTTAGGAAAAACAACTCAGTTTACCCGACCGAGATTCGAACCTCGATCTCCCCGTCCTCAGCAGTCGAGCGTAACACGACACGCGCGTTAGACAACTACGCCACCGAGGCGGGTCATTTCATCAAATACCTATCACGAAATTATAATATACACTTTTATAGAAATATGTATTATTTGTTCTGTGTATATTAAACTCCCCATTTCTAAGAGATCTATTAGAAAAAATAATTTGTCTATTAAAAGTAAAATATTTTAATTAAGAGTTGTTTTGAAGGTGACCTGGTGGTCTAGGGATAAGGTGTCAGACTTCTGTGCTGGCGGCCGGGGTTCAATCCTCGGTCCTGGCAAATATTTATCTGATTACCAAACCCTTCCTTTACCTCTGACAAGACATCTTGTGAATGTGAGGAATGCCAGGTCTCCCCCGTGGTTCGGATTCCACGTTAAACTGTAGGTCCTTCATCTCATCTCACAATCACCCTACCATTACACATTAGCGTAAGTGCGTATAACCCGAACGGGTAGTAAGCCACGGTGATGATAATAATAATAATAATAGTTGTTTATTTCAAAGTCTTAAAATCTTTCTTCAATAATAAGTTATTTCTCATCTTAAAGAATTGTAGGGATATCCAAAATTGTAAAATTAAATTTTTGTTAAGTAACCTCACATTCATTTTAATGGGAAAACTAAACGCACCATTTTGTTTTTAATGTTAAACAGTGCTTATATTTGAATTTGAATCAAAACTGTTAGAGGAGATTCTAAGAAAATAACTTTTTTGCCTTTATTTCACCAGTAGCAAACTACCTTTAATTTTATGTATAGATGGATGATACCAAAAATCCTTTTTGGAAACCTTATGAAATACTCAGGTAAAAAGATTTAACCTGATAGGTAAATAAGTTTCGGCTCTATCCCCAGTAACAGACAGACAGGTAGATAGATGGCTTTAAAAAGACCACTTTTTGGGTTCAAGATGTTCATAAAACATCCACATCTATCAAAATACCTAATTTGACTATCTTTTTTTTTCACATTACTTTCTCTCTCCAAGGGATTGTGAGAATAATAATATTTAGCGCCGCGTCTTTCTACCCGTTCGGGTTATACGCTTTAAGTACTAATTACTCTAATGGATTAGGAATTGGGAAGGTTTTATTAGAGGAAGTGAACACCGCATTTGCGTGGAGGGAGAGTGGAAAACCATTTAGGAAAAACCGCCCCCAGTTCATCACCCGACCGAGATTCGAACCCCGATCTCCCCGTCCTCAGCAGGAGAGCTCAACACGACTAGCGCGTTAGCCAACTACGCCACCGAGGCGGGGGATTGCGAGAAATTTAAAGGTAAGAAGTGTTGAAAATACTAAAAACTTGTATTAAATATTCATAATAATGTTCACGAGACTATATTTGGTAAGGATTAATAATAGCTGATAGTAAGGTTATATATTTTGTTTATTATTTTTATTACCTCATCCTTATTTTATATACGTTTAAGTTTTTCTTCTATGACGAAAACATGTTTCGGTGATTTTTTCACCATCTTCAAGTCTGAGGAGAACAAATGTTATTTCAAATTATTGTATGACCATGTGTAATAAAATTATGAATTAAAAAAAATTAAACATTAGAATAATAATATAATATTTAGCACCGCGTCTTACTACCCGTTCGGTTTATACGCTTTAAGTACTAATTACTCTAATGGATTAGGAGTTGGGAAGGTTGAATTAGAGGAAGTGAACCCGCATTTGCGTGGAAGGAGAGTGGAAAACCATTTAGGAAAAACCACCCCCAGTTCACCCGACCGATATTCGAACCTTGATCTCCCCGTCCTCAGCAGTCGAGCAGCTCATCACGAATTATACATTAGAATTGGATTTTTTTTAAATGTGATAGAACTATGAATTTAAAATATTAAACATTTCCAATGTTTAATTTTTTAATTCATAATTTTATTAAATATTTTATACAATAATTTGAGATAACATTGGCTTTCCCTCAGACTTGAAGATGCTGTAAAATCACCGAAACATGTCGTCAAAGAAGACAAACTAAAACGTATATAAAATATATAAAAGAGAATAAAAATAATAAACAAGAAGATATAGCCTTACTATCAATTCTATTTAATAATGAATACAGATTAGAACAACAATTTTCGACATAACTTTATGTCGGTGTCTGATGAATCTAAGTAATGTTTTGTCTAATGCAATCCGCATCTGTTTATAAGAAGTAGTCGAGAGACTGATCGCAAACCGTCAAACGCAGTTTCACCGGGTGTACCTTTACACGACCGACTTACCTTCTCGTAGATACATCATTAACGTACCGATCCCTTCCCTTCGGTCGTTATAAAAGCCAACGAGACGACAGACAGCCATTAAAATGCAAGTTTAATTTCTGTGCCTGGATCATTTCGGAAAACGGAGGTAAAATATTATTAGCGGTGGCTTCGTTTCATGTTACACAAAAGTACAAGAAATTATATTTAGAAATACGTAATTATTTTGATAGCGAAGTATTATTATTATTATTGTTATTACTAGCACCACGTATTACTACCCGTTCGGGCCATACGCTTAAATTCTAATTACTCTGATGGTTTTATGGCTCAGTAAGGATATATTTAAATGAAACTTACCCGCATTCGCGTTGAGGGAGACTGGAAATCCATTTAGGAAAAAAACTCCCTTAGTACACCTAACCGAGAATCAAACCTAAATATCCTTGTCATCGGTGGTCTCGTTTACCGCAAGATTAGAGCATTAGACCCCGCGGCCACTGAAGTAGGTTAGAATTATTTTAAATAGACCAACATTCTTCTGTGTAGAAATTGAGAAACCAATTTAAAAATTATATATATTTTCCTCAGTTTAACCGACTGGGATTCGAAATCCGATCTACCTTTCACCAGAAATATTACTACCAGTCTGTGCTATCCAAATATTTAATCTAGGTGATTAATAAGTTAGATTTATAAGAATGGTTCAAAGAGTATAAAACCATTTATTAATAAAGATACCCTCAGTTTATCCGACACGTATTCGAACCAAGACATCCCTGTAATCGGATATCCAGTATATTGAGTGAATGACACCTTGGACCAGCCCAGGGCCATTAGGGGCCACGAGCCGCAGACAGCCCAGCCCGTTACATATTTTTAAGCGGCCCACAAGCTATCATTTACGAAAAAAAAAAATCTTTTAATTGATAAAAATAACTATATAGAACAATATAATCTTATGGAAAAATATAACATTTCTATTCAACGGAAAATTAACATTTTATAAGCGTTTTTAAGATTATTAACCACTAAATTTACCCATCACATTAAATAAGTGATTAATTATTAAATAATTTCATTCACTTCAAGCAATTTTATTTAAATTAGATAATCACTTTGTTTTATATATATATATATGTTCTGCCTTTATATGTTGTCTATCATTTTCTTTGCTTTAAAAATAATAAACTGCTTCACCAGAAGAATAACATTCTATTTGGCGGCCATTCTTATAGGCCTATTTAAACGGTGTTAAGCGTAATACCAGAAATAATAAAAAAATACCCTAAAGTTAAGTTTAATTTAATTTTTCGTGTGCTGATATGATCTAAGTGTTCAGAAAGACTACGTTATATTATCTGGAAATGATTTAAGCCCCAACGAACGTATTTTGAAAATCTTGGGATCAGTAGTAGTCACCCGCCATCTTTATCAAATCATGATAGCCACGTTTCCCCCTAGTCAGGATTTGAACAGTATTACCCTGCAGGCACCTGTCTTAAGCATCCCCTTACAGACGCTCTCGACCACAGAAGAGTCTCACACATCAATTAGATAACAAAGGAACGTTAACGCGTCGTTTTATTTCACCGGAATCTCACGTTTGCTGTGCCTGGACACACAGAATAAACGTCAAGCTCACCTAGATTGGTCCACTAGTGATCAGGAGACTTAGGTTCGAATCCTGGCCAGTAACACTCAAGGTGGTTTCATTTACTAAGGCCCGAAACTTTAGAAAAGTCTGTAGCACGTCTGTCTTCTAAGCAAAGGGTGCCGGTTTCGAATCCTGACATGGTTGAAAAAAATTATCTTTAGTGAAATGTAGGTTTTTCCCTTTTACAGTTATGAATTAACGACCGGGGGGCTGGGTGTTGTGTCAGATATAAATTTATGTTAGTTTATAGGTCGTGTACTGATATAATCAGGCGGTTCAGAAACCGCATGTTAAATACGCCAAATAAATGAAAAAAATTATATATATTTACAAAATGGTTTTCCATTCTGCCTCCTGGCAAATGTTGATACAACCTGATTTTGGTACGAAGTCCTTTCCTAAAGGCCTTATTTATTACCAGAATCCTACTGTATATTAGTATTTTATTAAGAAAAAAGGTCTTACACAATTGGTTTACTAACAAAATCAAGCTATGCATTTCCTATAATTTCAAATTTTATTTAGCACCACGTTATACCACCCGTTCGGGTTGTACGATTATTTACTAATTACTCTTTCGTGTTAGGAAAGAGGAAGGTAAAATTTAGGGGAATTGTACCCGCATTTGCGTGGAAGATGGGGAAAATCAATATTTAAAAACTTAGACCCAACCGGGATTCAAACACAGACTACCCTGGCTTCGGCAGTCCGGTTTATTGAGAGAGAGAGATGCCCTAGACCATACGGCCACCAAGACGGCTAAAGTTCTTTCTACTCCCATCTCTAATTAATGAGTACCTTATGGCTAATTGGGGATAATTGAATAAATGCAAGAATTACACTTGGATGTGGAAATTGAACCCAGGGCTTTTGGCTTGTTGCACTAATGTTCTACCACCGAGCTATTTAGGTATCGTTCCGTGCTCAGGATAATTCTTAATTCATAGTCTAAGACAGAGTCCGTGAGGGACGTGTGGATATCTGGATATATAGATACCTGCGTAGCTCAGAGGTAGAGCATTGGCGTGCTAGTACAAAGTTTCCGGGTTCAATTCCCGTTTACATGTGTCATTTTTCAATGTATTCTGTTATAAATTATTTAGGGCTCATTAAACAATAATTTACGATCAATCATCTCCCAAGGTTTGTCTTTCATATATAATTAATTTTATGGAGTTTCTTTCCTCCATCTTAATTGGAGATAGATTGGATGGGTAGTAAGACTCGGAACAAACACACAAATAACCATTTCATACAGACACAAAGCTTTTTGTTGGATAGTTAGACTCGGAACAAACATACAAATAACCATTTCATACCGACACAAAGCTTTTTGTTGGATAGTTAGACTCGGAACAAACATACAAATAACCATTTCATACCGACACAAAACTTTTTGTTGGATAGTTAGACTCGGAGCAAACATACAAATAACCATTTCATACCGACACAAAACTTTTTGTTGGATAGTTAGACTCGGAACAAACACACAAATAACCATTTCATACCGACACAAAACTTTTTGTTGGATAGTTAGACTCGGAACAAACATACAAATAACCATTTCATACCGACACAAAACCTTTTCTTGGATAGTAAGACTCGGAACAAATATACAAATAACCATTTCATACCAAAACAAAGCTTTTTGTTGGATATTAAGACTCGGAACAAACATACAAATAACCATTTCATACAGACACAAAACCTTTTCTTGGATAGCAAGACTCGGAACAAATATACAAATAACCATTTCATACAGACACAAAACTTTTTGTTGGATAGTAAAACTCGAGAGCAATCATACAAATAACCATTTCATACCGACACAAAACTTTTTGTTGGATAGTAAAACTCGAGAGCAATCATACAAATAACCATTTCATACCGACACAAAACTTTTTGTTGGATAGTAAAACTCGAGAGCAATCATACAAATAACCATTTCATACCGACACAAAACCTTTTGACTCCATTTAATGGACCAAGATTAATTGTATTCCCCTGGAAATGTCATTTAAATATCCGAGGGCAGTCCTCTAGGGATAAATGAATACATTAATTAATACATCAATAATTGATGCTATGAACATGGCATGGCCATTAATTTAAAAGGTACATTATTGTATTGTTTCGTGGACGATTTCAAAGCATTTGTCTACTTAAAAGAAAAACGTGTTTTTCAAAGCGTTCATTTGTATAAAACGGAGAGATAATGAAAAATAGTCCTAGTCGACTGTGTTAGTATTTGATTGTCATTGTCGATGTAAAACCGATCAATTTCAATATTGAAAGAACTACATTTAATTATGTCCACATATACGCCCAATTGTCCAAAATGTTCATGTTTTATTTAAATATTCTTTTAAGTGAGCTAAATAAATATATTATAATTAATATATACGGTATGAGTATGAGGGAGACAGTGAGTATGATAGAGATAGTGAATATGAGGGTAGCTTATCTTTCAGAAATAATACCCAAGATACCAGCCGAGAGTCAAACATGGGTCCCCATGTTAGTAGCTAGGTGCGCTGACCCCCACACCACAACCCAGTTAATATTAATGTTGTCGGTAGAGTTAAATGTCGAAATCCATCTCATATTCAAACATAAATTGTCCTTCACAGCCAAAAAACAAAAAACAAAAAACTAGACAAACTTCACAATAAGACCCGCCAATGCGGGTACGATTTTATTCAACTCTGGTATCTATCTCAGAAATTAATTAAAATGATCTTGTGGAAACAATAAATAAATAAAAATATGTATTGGAAATAATTAACACAATTTTGATAAGTATATCCACATTGAAATAATTGTAGAAACCTTCATTTTATTAATAATTTCAACAAATTTCAAGTATTTTTTTATTAATGGGCCGTATTAAAAAACCCATTATTTTAGTTAGTTTTATGATTGAATTAATATATTTACAAAGATGATTAAACTAAGCTCCTTATATTATTAAAAAAGAAACATTTCTAATATTAAAATATAGTGATATACAAAATATATATTCACCCGCTTTGAGTTTAATATCCTCATTATTTTATAAAAACGTTTATATCAAACATATATGATCAAATTTTCTAAACAGTTTAAAAAATATATATAACAATTAGACTATAAGCTGGATTTTTAAACTGAGTAGCCTTTCAGGTAATATTAAAATGTAATTCTCAAATTGTATTTCAACGCGTCAATTTTTGGCGGTTGAATTTTCAATAACAAAAAATCTAACAGTGTTTTTTTACCAATGATTATTATTTATATAAGAATTATCAAAGTTCATGGCTTGTTCCTAAATATGTCACTTTTTTTGGTCTATATTATATTACTAACCTAGGCTGAAGGTGCTCCAAGAAACCATCCAGACGACGGACAGAAGGATCATGGCGAAGGAAACTTTTCTAGAAGTCGTCCACATTATTCCAAATTAAAACACTCGTCGACACTTCACAGAATGAAACACTCCCTGTTATTTCACAACGCTCCACTTTTATTTAATCCGTAGGATGAAACCAAGTCCAAACATCCAATGCTTTGTCACGGAAAAAAATTCATTTAAATGGTGAATATCTCATTATTTTATTTTATTCTTCCAAAAAAATAAAAGCTACCAACATTTCATAAAAATAATTAGTAAATATTATAAGACAAAATAATGTGTATTTAATAATTGTAAATATTTTCTAAGCTATATAAAAGTTCAAAAAAAAAAATCCTTTACACATTTATAAAAAAAGTATCGCTGAGAAAACTAGCTGCAACTTTTTTCTTCATTATAAATTAAGGTCATGATTACTAATTAATGTTTCCAATTTAAAGAAAATCCTTTTTGACACTTATATGTTTTTTGTCTGCCGAATATTTATTAATAAGCTAATATTCGTCCAGTTAAATAACTCTTGCATTGTCCTTATTTCTTAAAACTAACGCAACATTTTACAAAATAAAAAATATATTAACTACTTTTGGTTGTAAGACTTCTTAATTTCCAGTTATATTTTAATAAATATATTTATATTATAAACAATTTTGTTCTTACATTAATTGTTGTCCCAAAAATTAAATTTTACTAAAAATTCACTATTTTGTCAATTAAAACCTAAAAGTGGATTTTTACATATATCAATTATATTAGAATATTTTGTTTTCACACGAATCTAGAGATCGTGTTTTTTTTGTCATATTTTAAACAAAGTATCTTTTTGAAACTAGAGAAAAATAACTAATATTGAATATGTCATTGCAGGTAATTATTACCTAGCAGAGATTAAAATAAATGTGCGTAAAAATTTAATTAGCTGCAAATGAATATACTTTTATATAATTATCTAGCGAACTGTCAAATAATGAACACTACTGTTACACGAAATACTACCGAAATTTAAAAATCCATGGTTCATAAAATAAACTTGTGATTACGCGTGCCTGTGCGATAAAGGTAGGGCTGAAAAAAAAACGACGCACACAACACCGGGACGCTCCAATGTAGGCACGCTGACTGCCGCTCGACGACTGGCCGACGAATCCTAGTTCACACCGTCCCCGCTACGCGCCACCACGCTAGCAGGCATCCCCAGGCGCAAGGGCGTAATTCAGGTGGCCACCTACTTCCATTGTTAGACGTCCGTACACTAGACTTTACTATTTGAATAAAAGAAAAATGGTGATAAGGGGAGGTTGGAGAATTTCTCTTCCCACAAGAAAGGAGGTGGGAGGGGGGGGGAAGGGGAGGAGAAAAACCTAAATGAGGATATTAATTTGACTTTAAAGGACTTGATTATAAATAGGTTTTATTTCACCGATTATTTTGAAAAGGGACGTTTAGCCTAATCTAGGGCTGTACTCATGCGTTTTCTAAGCGAATAATGTCAACATTTAAAACTAAACTAACCTAACACAATGAATATCAACACACAGGTTGTAATTGCAATTATGTCATTGTTTGTATTGAAGGGATCACAGTTAAATTCATTAAACATTCAGTTATTATTATTATTTAGCACCACGTATTACTACCCGTTCGGCTTATACGCTTTAATTACTAATTACGCTAATGGACTGGGAATTGGGAAGGTTGACTTAGAGGAAGTGAACCCACATTTCCATGGAGGGAGAGTGAAAAACAATTTAGGATAAACCTAAACATTCAGTTGAGAAATTAAGTTTGGACCTGGGAATCAAACCCAATACTTTTGGTTTAGGGCGCCAATGCTCTAGAAAAAGACAGTGTTTTTACAGTTTTTGGGGGCAAAACGTTGTTGTTTTTTGCAAAAAAAAAACCCAACAAAACTGCTCTAGTACAAACATAGTTTAATTTTCTTCATTTGGTGACCTCTAAATTTCCTAAATATTGGTCAAGGGTGTTCTGGAGTTTGAAAACTTTTTGACTTCATTTAAAATGTCCGTTAAAATGCCGCTATGCTCGTGACGAATATCCAGAAACTGTTGATATCAACATGTGAAGGAAATTAAACTCAATGTTTGTATAAAAGCAATATTCTATTTATTTTGGCAAAAAATAAAAGTGTTGCCATTAAAACTGAAAAAAAATAAAATACTGGCATTTTCTTGCGTCACCTTAAGACCTCCAGAGTCGCAGATAGCTGTAATATCTGATAGCTCGCGATACTATTGGTCACTCATATGAATCTGACGATTACACACGTCCATCATAGACTCATCTTTAATAAGATTATGGTTGAATAATTACCATGAACATAGGACGAGTCCTGTATAGCTCAGTGTCAGGAGTATGGCGCCTTAAACTAAAGGATCAGAGTTCAATTCCCATGACCTTTTAAAATTAATTTTTAAATTAACCTACCTCAACACATTTAATATCAAACGTTAAAAATTGGTTTCAAGAATGAAATCTCTTTGACTCTTGGGTCGTGGCTATATTCCTGATTGATGAAATGAAGGAGTTCCCACGCAATACTTACAAATACATATTTAATTTTTGGAATGCTTCCTACTACCCATTTGGATTATATGTATATGTATTTACCACGCTATTATGTTACATATTAGGAAGGTTGATTTTAAAGCACGTGTACACATATTTTCGTGGAGAAAGTGTATAAAACCAACAAGGTAAAACCATCCTTGTTACTTTCGACCAGCATTTAAACCCCCAATATTCCAGTCATAGGAAATAGTGAGAGTGACACCTTAAACCATTCGACCAACGAAGTGGGTCAAAATTTACTCAGGGTAACTCGAGTGGATTTATTTAAGATTCACTCTCCTTATTATATTCACCTTCGTTGGACTGTTTAATCGACTTATATCCAATACATAAACAACGAATCATCTCACATCGTTGGATGAGTGGTCTTAGATGTTATACTTGCATGGATCTTGAACGTTATTGGTGTTAGGATTGGGGTGTTTGGTTTACGGGGGTGAATGGAGGCATTTCAAAGTATGTTATTTTCATTGTGTTTTTCTTAATCCATTTTTCACGCTAATGATATGGAGTACAGATAAACTATCCTCATGCTTATCACTTAGAATAAATATAAATGATAGTTTAAATCTTATAAATCTCATTCTAAAACTATAAATTCATAATTTTTTTCTTCACAGCTTACACCTTACCGAATTTCATCAACCGCTATCACGTTACAGAATTTCATCAACCGCTATCACGTTACAGAATTTCTTCTACAGCTATCACGTTACAGAATTTCTTATACAGCTATCACGTTAAAGAATTTCTTCTACAGCTATCACGTTACAGAATTTCATCAACCGCTATCAAGTTAAATAATTTATTCTACAGCTATCACGTTACAGAATTTCATCAACCGCTATCACGTTACAGAATTTCTCCTACAGCTATCACGTTACAGAATTTATTCTACTGATATCATGTTGCTAAATTTCCTCAACAAAAATCAAGTTAAATAATTTATTCAACAGCTATCAAATTAAAATAATTTACTCAACAACTATCACGTTAAAAGCTTGACTCGGCAGCTATTACATTGCAGAATTTCATCAACAGCTATCACGTTACAGAATTGTATCAGTCATTATTACGTTACAGAATTATTTTTTTCAGCAATGTTGTTTTAAAATTTCCTCAACAGTTATTAAGTTAAAGAATTGTCTCAACAGCTATCACCTTACAAAATTTACTAAACAGCTATCACTTTACAGAATTTACTCAACAGCTATTACGTTGCAGAATTTACTCAAACACTATCAAGTCACAGTAATCTCGATATTATTTGTGTTATTAGGCTTTCTGTCTTACGATAGGTCTATCTCTTTTGTCAGTAATCTTAGACCGCCAATGCACCCTGTCGTCTGCCACCTCCTTCAGCTCCCAGAGTTTTCTTCTTTCCTTCAAGTCATCCAATATTTGAATCATTCTTCTTCCTAAGCTCCTCTTTCCCTCAAATTTTCCTTCTATGACGTCATGCAGAAGACTTTCCCTCCTAAGGTCTAAGGATGTGTCCGATCGAGTTTGCTTTGTACCGAAAAAATCATATCTGAAATGGTTCTCTTCTCCTCCACAACAGCTCAAAGCTCTTTTATCTATGGAGGTGGCCATCGGAGGATGACCTAATAACATTCACAAGACTTTCTGAACAATAACACCCCTCAGTGGCCTGACCACGCCACGCCACTCCAATTACATCCCTCCACTCCATTCGAACTTGTGAAGTGTCTGTGTAAGAGAAGGATTTCACGACCGGAATTCAATATAGCGAGGACTCGATGAATCATGTCCTGGAAACTGAAATGGAAATCGTGTTCAATTACCGATAATTATGGTCCACGGCTCCGTTGTCCTTCAGGGGGTTTGTGCAAGAACGAGTCGCTGTCATGGCGTGCTCATTCCGGCAGTATGGTTGTACTGTACGTGTGGATTCTCACTAAAAAAAAAACTATGTAATGACAAGCCTTAGACGATGTCCTCCATATTCTTCACCATTTACGATCCATTCAAGATATATTTAAAGTTATAGATTAATAATCTAACAAACATTATATATAACCGTTCTCATGGTGTATGGTCAGTGCACCCGGATAATAACATGGGATCCCGGGTACAATCCCAGGCTGCTATCTTCGGTATTTTTTTTACCCTGACGTTCACCAGGGTTTGGTTGATTAGGCTTGAGTTAGGTTTAAGTGTTTCCACTGGTTCCACACACTCATATTCACCATCACCATAATAATCTCTATCACCCTCATACTCACTATCACCATCATGCTTTGTATCACCATCATTTCATCTCATCGGGACATGGAAAGTACCTCCACAGAAAGGATGTACAATTAGTACATTCGGACGTCCCCTGGACAACGATACATTAGTACTGGATAATCTTCACACAAATTGCGCTACGAGTGATGTAGCCTGGATGCGCAATATCACATAAAACACTATAAATAACCCATTTAAGGGTATACATTATCTAAGGCGTTGCTCTCGCAATAGACTGGAAGGAGGATGACGGGGAGATCGGGGTTTGAGCCTTGGTAGGCTGTATTGATTTATTTTTCTTAAATGGTTTTTCACCTTCCCTCATGCAAATAACACTGAGCTTTACGCTAAATTCAACTTTTTTCAAATCTAACATAATTAGCGTCATTAGAACATGTACGTACAATCTGACGTGGTGCTAACGGAAAAAAACAAGAAGAAAAAAAACACTTTCGGCTATATCGGCTAGAATTCTAACTACGACCTTTTAATCAACGATAAACTAGATTAGATAGCCATGATACTCAGTCCGCGTGTCCACCGTTACAGGTTTTATCTATTTAAGATTCTTACGAGATTCCAAATGTAAGATATCTGGATGTCCAGGTAATAAAATGGAAATTTTTGCGGATTTTTATTAATAATAAAAGTAACTAAATAACATTATTATTTCTTCAGGTATTGACCCGCCTCGGTGGCGTAGTTGGCTAACGCGCTTGTCGTGTTGAGCTCGACTGCTGAGGACGGGGAGATCGAGCTTCGAATCTCGGTCGGGTGNGGGCAACAGAAAAAAACCCGGTCGTTTACCCACCTCAGAGTGGGATAAAGAACGGGTTTTAAAACCCTGGGGGGAGGACGGGGGGGGGGGGGGGTGTTCCTAAATGGTTTTCCACTCTACCTCCACGCAAATGCGGGCTATCTTCCTCTAATTCAACCTACCAAATTCCTAATCCCTTAGAGTAATTAGTACTTAAAGCGTATAACCCGAACGGGTAGTAAAACGCAGTGCTAAATATTACTATTATTACTTTAGGTATTCACCCCATTAAAAAAAATTATTGGTGTATATTAGGGTGACAAGCCCTTTAGGACCTGGATCAACTCATATTTTTATCAAAGGTCACACAACCATCTATCGTTTTCACAAGTTACATTTTTATTGTTTTTTGCTCTATACACAATATAGTTATATCTTAGAATCAACCATAATCAAATACATATCGAAATACTCATTGGAAAATTAATGTTCTTAATTATGTTTAGGGTGACCTGGTGGTCTAGGGGTAAGGTGTCAGACTTCAATGCTGGCGGCCGGGGTTCAATCCTCGCTCCCGGCAAAGATTTATCTGATTACCAAACCCTTCCTTCCCCTCTGACAAGACGTGTATTAATCACAACTTGTGAATGTGTGGAATGCCAGGCCTCCACCGTGGTTCGGATTCCACGTTAAGCTGTATGTCCTCCATTTCATCTAACAATCACCCTACCATTACACATTAGCGTAAGTGCGTATAACCCGAACGGGTAGTAAGACGAGGTGCTAATAATAATAATATATTTAGCCCTGCATCTTATTATCCGTTCGGGTCATACGCCTGTGTACTAATTACACTGTGTTAGTGATTAGGAAGGTTTAATTTAGAGGAAGTGTATCCTCATTTGCGTGGAGAGAAAGAGTGGAGAACCATCGAGTAAAACCACCCTCAGTACCACCAACTAGGATACTAACCCAAATCTCCCCGTCATTGGTGGTCCAGACTACTGCGAGAGTGACGCCTTAGATCATGTGGCCACCTGGATCAGCTAGAAATTATCAATCGCTGTCAGGCCACATGGTTTAAAATGCAATGGTCCTGCGTCTTTTTTCTTGAACTAGTTGTATATTTGGTCTAGATCTAGGTCTAGGCTTATACACGCTTTCCCGATTCACCTACATCGAGCGTTTGTCATGTCAATCAGAAAGAATGGAAAGAAAATTACGAAACTTTTTTTTATTTCAATTAAAGGATAAAAGGTCGCTGCTGATTCTCAAATAGCTACACATTTTCTGTGGCAAGCCTATTAAAAATCACTGTATTTGTTAGAGGACGGTTAAATCTAGAGCTATTTTTCATCAAGCCTCGTCTCTTAGCTCCGCAGATATGTTTAAAAGTGGATGAAAATGAGGTAATGTATCATTTTCACACATTTGTTTAAGTTAATATTTAATATTTAGTACCGCGTCTTACTACCCGTTCGGGTTAAACGCTTTAAGTACTAATAACGCGAATGAATTAGGAATTGGTAAGGTTGAATTAGAGAAAGTGAACCCGCATTTTCGTGGAGGGAGAGTGAAAAACCATTTAGGAAAAACCACCCCCAGTTCACCCGAACGAGATTCGAACCTCGATCTCCCCGTCCTCATCAGTCGAGCTCAACACGACTAGCGCGTGTTAGCCAACTACGCCACCGAGGCGGGGTTTGTTTTAGTTAATAAAACTCAAAATATTGTTAAAGACAAATCGGAAGTTTCCGGGTTTATTTTGGTGCGAACCATATTTTTAAATAATGCTGGACGTCTGCTCGTCAATTTCTCGTTTACAAGGGTGGCCCCCATTAATGACGACGTAGTTTTCTTACACAATCGACCGGCAATTTTCATGAAATCGACCAGTGTCCAACCATTGGTCTACAACACGTGTAAGGATATGTATGTGTCAGATGAATGTTTAACCATCATCCTATCACGTGCATGTAGACAAAGTGACTCCTGTACGCTGTGACGTAATGGAGAAGTAATAAGCTTCACGCTATCTTAATGGACTCAATTAACCTATATTGTTTCCACAGTGATATTTTAGCCTTCACTTCAGACGGCCAATCTTTTGATTAATACCCCATTAAAACACACTTTGTAAGGAGATAAAAAGTGTGAATATAATCATATTTAATTAATTAGCCTATTTCAGAAACTTTAAAAATAAATTTGTCGTAAAAAAACTATTTCGTCTCAGAATAGTGGTAAATAAACGAGGGTTGAACAAAACATCCTGCAAATTTCTTTTCTATTAGGGAAATAGTAATTTTGTATTATTCGAACACATTGTAAGAGAAATATATTAATTCTAAAATAATACAGTTAATTTTCATTTTATATTTCAGTTTGATTTATTAATTTATTTTTATCACCGCGTCTCACTACTCGTACACATAGAACATGAGTCAGCACAAAAGTTAGTCAATTTTTTATGTTTACTTTTTTTTATTGTATGTTTTTGTCTTAGATTGCATAATCATTCAAAATTATCAAACTTTTTAAATCATAGTTATTACTCGATTCAATGTCTCTTTGGTTGTGTGTAGTAATAACAATTAAATATTATATATATAAAAAATATCTATGTTGAGGCTGGGCTTGTCTCAGATTGGCTCAGTTTTATATATCGCGTAGTGTATTTTCCCTTTTGTTTTAATCTATCTATTATGATTTTTATGATAACAGGAGGTAGCACGATTTTTTTCCATGTATCTGACAGGTTAATCGTATAAACCGCATCTGCCATTTTGGACTATTCAAGTTTCAGATTTATATCATAAGGAAACGTCCATATACAATTTCCACACACTAGTTGTGTCCACCATCTTGGATCCACCATCTTTAATTTTCAAGTTTGAAAATATTTTTCACAAATATTATATACTCTATAGTGTCCATACCAAATCCCAGATATCTAGAACTCAACTAGTAAGATTTGTCCACCATATTGGATCCACCATTTTGGATTTTAGGATTTTGAATTTTTCATACAAATATGGCCGGCCTCAAAGCGTCCAGCCTTACATACCAAATAACAGATATCTCATACACAACTCTTAAGATGCGACAAAAATATTGGATCCTCCAGCTTGTAATCTTCATACAAAGATAGCATACCCAATAAACGTCCTTAACAAAATTCAGATATCTACGACTCAGTTTGTAAAATGTGTCAACCATCTTGGATTTTTCTGACAAAGATGGCCTGTTTCAAAGCGTCCAAGACACATTTCAGCTCTAGAATATTGGGGAGACCGGAGAGAGAGTATTTATGTAGATAACAAAGATAATGTATTTCATATTAGCGATAATATCCATCGTATCATCATTTATTTAACAAATCAAGGACAAAATCAGTAAGCAGACCTAAGTATTATATCGAGGGGTAAATGCTCACATTACCTTTGACCGCTTGGCCACGGTTGAAAACATCCTTTGTTTACCTCTTTCTCTTGCGGTTGGTTTTTTTTAGTGTCTGTTTTTCTACCTTTTTGTTTTGTTGGTGTAAGGTTGGTGCACCTGGCACCACCACACCAATGATCCGGTCAACCTGCTCGGAAGAGTTCCCCCTCGCCTCTCTGGCCGCTGCCTAGACGGTTAATTTAATAGTAGGGACGGTATAGACCCCCAAGGGTGCGGGGGGATGGAAGGGTGGGAAGAGAAAGGTGAGTTAGAGATGAGAATAGAGGATTGGATTTAGGAGGGGTTGTCTAGGGTGAGTGGTTACTTGTCCAACCGGAGAAATATCGGAGGAAAGAATAGTCAGATGAGGAGACCTCCTAAGGACTTTTTTTTATTCAACACACGCACACATAAACATATATATTTCAATATTTGGTTTGGTAAAATTTATAACTTTCAGAGAAACGTTGACGTGACCAGAAATTAAGATATAGAATTTGGAAAGTATAGGTTTTGAGTTTGAGAACTTTAAATGTGCAGGAGACTAAAAAAAAAATTACACTCATTTTAAAATTTGAAATTCAGGTAAAAAATATTACCGATTACCTTTGTAATGATATATTAGGTAAGTTATCATTAACTACAGTATGGCCCTCATATCCGCGGGTAATATATTCCTAGCTCTACCGCGGTCACGTGGAACCAAGGATAGTATCGAACTATTATAAAACGTCATATTCATGTCACACACATAAATACGGCAAACATTAATTGATTAACTACTCACACCTCAATAAGACATTCCCAACATTAAATAAAGTACATAATAATAATGTAAACTGTACACTGCAGTGAACTTACAATTCTGCATTCTTCTTTTTGCGACAATCACTGATTATGATAGTGATGATAATGATGATGATGATGACGTTTGTGTGTTAGCACAATGGCCACGTGGAGGAGATGAAGTGTGATGAGGGCGTAGTCATTGTGACTTATGAACTATTTGTGTCTTTAACTAAAATAAATAAAATTGGGCACCGGTAAACCGTGGATAGCTGAAACAACAGATACATGAATCAGCGGATACAGAAGCGTTACTCAAGTTTTATCACTGGCTCGTGGCTACAACCACGTGTTTAGTGTTATATCACTGGATATAGTTATAACAATGTAGGATTGTTTGATATCCTTGGCAGGTGACCTGGTGGTCTAGGGGTAAGGTGTCAGACCTCTGTGCTGGCGGTCGGGGTTCAATCCTCGGTCCCAGCAAAGATTTATCTGATTACCAAACCCTACCTTCACATCTGACAAGACATCTTGTGAATGTGTGGAATGCCAGGCCTCCACCGTGGTTCGGATTCCACGTTAAACTGTAGGTCCTCCAATTAATCTCGCAATCACCCTACCATTACACATTAGCGTAAGTGCGTATAACCCGAACGGGTAGTAAGACGCGGTGCTAATAATAAAATTAATATATCCTTGGCCTATGGAACTAGAGTAGGATTTCTAAGAAAATAGTAGAATTCATAACTAGAATATAGTTTGTGGTGAAATTATCTCTAGTCTCATAAATAGTGATATAAGCTGTATTTGACCGTTCGTTGATGTTTCTAACGATCCAACAACATGGCGCTGTTGGCGGCGCAGGTCCATGCGACATCAGCTGCGCCTCAGTCCAGTTCATCGAGGCCGGATTATTTCGGTTTTGGATAAAATATTCACAATAGCCCGGGCACCAAACTGTTTCCATCAATGGATTAGTATAAAATGAATATTAATAAATTAAACCCTTTACACGAAGAGAGAGAGAGAGAGAGAGAGCTAATGTTGTTTATTTAGGCATTTCAATAAGGTGGGGGATTGGTGTTTGGGAGCTCTTTTTAGAGAGGAGATATCCTCTTCCTTACTTGAGCCTTTATGATTTTTATGTCAGCTAAAAATCACTCGTGTACACACAGATACGTAATATTTATATACACTCAATAAACTAGCTTTTCTTGAGAAAAGTTTGTGAAATAAGCAATAGACCTCGCTCCCTACATTTTACTATCGTAAGACTGTAGTAATGATAATAACATGGCTGGAGCGAGGTCTACTGTTCACAGAACTACCAGTAAGACTGTACTAACGATAATAACATGGAGGGAGCAAGGTCTACTGTTCACAGAACTACTAGTAAGACTGTAGTAACGATAATAACATGGAGGAGAGCGAGGTCTACTGTTCACAGAACTACCAGTAAGACTGTAGTAACGATTAATAAAAAATATTGGTTAGTACGTATTCTTTAAGTTTAATTTGATATTTATAAGGTTTTCATTACATAAAGAAATTAAATGTAAAAGGTAAATATATTCTTATATCATTGAATGACATTGCAAATACTTCCCTCATTGTTACAATCTTTATAATAGTGGTATGTTTTTATTTTCATCCTAAAAACGATTCATTGAAATAATAATTCAATTCATATCATTAAATAATTAAATCCCGGAAAATGTATTTTACCTTCAAATTTATGGCTGAAAAAAACCCAACTGAAATTGGTTCGTGAACATGAGTAGAGAGTTTATTTGATATTATTAATGTACCTAGCTTGTATACCCCCCTTCCAACCTACGCTTACTCCAGTGTTTGAAATAGAGGAATGGGTCGCAGAGCTGCTGGTATATCGATCTAGCAGGTTTGCTCTTTGGAACTACGTGGGACGTCCCAGATGCTACCAAGTAACTGGAGCACGAGTGTAGAGCAAAGGAGGCGAAACAAACAATACAATCAGTTTAAAAAAATACGATATGTGACCTCAAGGATCTGCGAGAAGACTACAGGCATAAACGGTACTCAAAATCGAAACATATGGAAAGATTCCGATCGTAAACGGATCGTATGGAAAAACTACAAGCGGAAACAAAATACACTCAGATCCTTTGGAAAATATAAGATCGGACACTGGACACAAACTTGGAACCTTTATAAAACCTATTATCTGGAGAAAACAAAACACTACACACGAACCTTAATAAAACTATAATCTGGAGACGAAAAAACACTAGAGATGAACCTTAATAAAACTATTATCTGGAGACAACAAAACACTAGAGATGAACTTTAGTAAAACTATTATCTGGAGACAAAAAACACTACAGATGAATATTAATAAAAGTATTATCTGGAGACAACAAAACACTACAGATGAACCTTAGTAAAACTATTATCTGGAGACAACAAAACACTACAGATGAACCTTAATAAAACTATTATCTGGAGACAACAAAACACTACAGATGAACCTTGATAAAACTATTATCTGGAGACAACAAAACACTACAGATGAACCTTAATAAAATCATTATGTGATGACAACAAAACACTACAGATGAACCTTGATAAAACTATTATCTGGAGACAACATAACACTACAGATGAACCATTGGAAAAAAGAAAACTATTATTTGGAGACGGCAAATAAACTCTAAGATTTTGAAAAAACCCGCCTCGGTGGCGTAGTTGGCTAACGCGCTTGTCGTGTTGAGCTCAACCGCTGAGGACGGGGAGATCGAGGCTCGAATCTCGGTTGGGTGAACTGGGGTTGTTTTTTCCTAAATGGTTTTCCGATCTACCTCCACCCAAATGCGGGTTCCCTTCTTCTAATTAAACCTCCCCAATTCCTAATCCATTAGAGTAATTAGTACTTAAAGCGTATAACCCGAATGGGTAGTAAGACGCGGTGCTCAATATTATTATTATTTTGAAAAACTATCATTCATTGTCAAATCATTATTTATTCTTACTCCTTCAGCAAAGCTCTACATTAATATTTGCTGTATTTACAAGATTATTGCAGAAAATTTCAGACTGTTTCTTTTGTTTCATGTTCTTTATCCTCTGAGCCCTTTATTTCAGCCAACCTATTTAAAACTTTAATTTGATATTTACGTTTAGATTCTCCATCTTTCAGTTTATCTACTACATATCTTTCTAACCTGTCCTACAGATAATACTTTCAATATTTTATTATATAGTAAACAAGAAACTCTCATTACTAAATTTTTTAAATAGGACTTTGTAAATTATTTTTTTAATATGCGTTTGTGTGCATAACAATTATTTTATTCACCCTAAAAACAGTACTTTATCTGTATACAAATACAGATATAGCTCTAAATATAAAAAATAAATATATTTTACACAATTGATCAAATAAATTCGTAACATAAGTTCAAACGAGACAAAGAATCCATCTGTGCTGAAATATTTCCCCCCCTATATTCACCATATTATTACACAGACAAGAACTATTCTTAACTAACGTATGCCAATTAATAGAAAGCTAGCGTTTCCAAGTGTTAAAAAGCACATACATTTGTGACCAGATTCCCTAACACAGCACAGACTACACAATAGTATGATCCGTTCACGATATCATTGGCTCTTCCCGAAATTCTAAAATTCTAAAATTTCTGTTTCATCCGCTTGGATATGTGTTTTTTGTTACTTTATAAAAAATATTATGAAAATAATTCTTTTTTGTAAAATTCTGCTTTATGTATTCTAAAAATGAAATCTTATTTTAATAACTTAATTTTAAAAACTTAAGGTGAATTTTGTAATAAAAAAGGGTTCGATAAATGTGTTTTAACATAAATTTGTTGGATATTTACCTGTAATATGGTGGAGACACAAACGTGTATGAGAAACCATAGCACACTGATTATAAAAAGGTACCAAGTAATATCTACTATTAATCTTACACCTATATCAGTATTCAGTTTCCACACGTAAATATAAAGAAAGATGGAGGTTGAGACAAGGATGAAATAGGATGTGACAGACGTTAGATTAAGGAAGAAGTAGGAGGAGTTTACTAGCCTAGCAACATCGACCCCACCAGCATGGTACTCTACACATTCAACCACGTCACTCCTCTTCGTCACACCGTCACGCAGTCTGGAGTTGATGTGGAACAGATGTTGCCTCAACGCTAGGACTAAGAACACAAACTGGATCATCACAAGGTGCATTGTGGCTTCTGCGACGAAAAAAATTGACATATCTGAATCAACACTGTATTTTATGTAGCTATAGACTCTAATAATATAATAGATCCATTTCCTAGCATCGAATATCCTCATATGTTCACAATTTTATAATCAAAACTGTCTTTCTTTGGAAAATATTGTAGAGAGGAATGCCTATCAATAATGTATACCATATTTTACTGGTGGAGTGCAAAAGTTATTACTGTTGGAATGTAAGAACCGACGAGGTTGAAAATCATGATACGCATGCAGACGTAAGACACGTCTGACACTTGCTCATTAAAAAATGTTGGTGTACTTGTAGCATTTGGCTACAAGCATAGGAAAATCGAGTCAGGAAATAATACAGCTTACACCGTTTCACCGTCCCTGTGTTTCGGACCACGAGCCGGAGAGAAAAACAACAACTCAATCGAGCATAGCCGCGCCACGAGATAGACTAGCCACTGCTATCAAGGTTCTAACGGCGCCCACTAGAGTACGCCACATAACCAAAGGCGTTCCAAAGAGCTAAAGCTGTGCAGAGAGGTTGTTCTACTAGAATCTATAAGGTTCCAGTTGTTTGAAGTGTATAGTAAAAGTTATTGTTGTCACGCGCATTCCCAACCTTGGTGATCCATATGTATTCCCCCACCATGTATCCTGTTCTCCAATGTTCTCTGTGTTTTCTTGTAAATATAGTGCCGACGGGGCAGCTTGTCGGCACTCTTGGACTTAACTTGAATGGAGGAATAAGAAGTTAAGGCTTCAGATAGTTAAAATGTAAGAACAAATTTCTTTTTCGACTTAGTATTACTTCATCATTATTAATTATTATTTTTCATTTAACTCTTAAAAATCTTTGTTTCGGCAATATCTTATTAATTTTGCAAAATTAAATTTATAGCGCATGCTGATCTTAGGTCGATGTTGAATTTTGTCACATATGAAAAAGTCGATTATTATATGGATATCAATACTTTATTTATTATTATGAGTATCTATACTTAATTTACTATTGAAGATATCGATACTTAGATTATTTTTGCGGAGATCGATTAGTTTGAGGATATAACTTCTGATCTGATTTTGAGACGGAAGAAAATTTATAATGAGGGCTAATATTGATATCTTAAAGCCAATTTTGGTTTTGTCGTTGTAACAATACAAGAGTTTCATTTTACAATCGAAGCCCCACCCAAACCGATACTGCATAGACTATCGTCCGATTCATAATACCCACTCCAAGAAACGTCGGTATTTATTCAAATCAGCTACAATAGTAATCTTCACTATTGTAGTACCATGTTATCTCAAGCAATATACAAACAATATAATTCAATATAAATTCAGTATCAATTATCTATAGTGTAAACTGTTCATATAAGTACCATCTGGATTAACTGACTTGCACAGCCTAGTAATCTGGCTGACTTCAAAACGTCCTAAATCGAGGAGCGGGACAACCTTACCTTGATGTATCAGCACTTGATGTTCCGACCGGCCTGGTTTAGACATATCTGATGGGCAATTTTCTGCACACCTGGCGAAGAGTGCACGTGGGCATGGCTGCCCTCTTTCGGATGGTTTGTGCAACCATCACCTGATCTCGGACCTCAGCAGCCAAGCAGTTAAAAAGATTTTTGACAACAAGCCCGAGTATCGTCTATACGGAGCGGGATGACCAATCAGTGACCAACAAGCAAGATGGCCTACGTGAGAAAAACAGCGTGATCCTCACAAAATAATACGTCACTGACTTAGTTTGAACTATTCCCCCTACCATATCTATGCAGTAAGACCACTATATATTATGAAAGTGTGGAAGATGTAAGCAGACTATTGAACTCGGCATCATCGAGGATGGACCTCTGTTGTATTTATTTATAATTTACTTTTAAACTCAACGCCATGATGGATGGACTGTGGTTATTATTTTATATCGTCAGGAGACGACTTCCAATAATATGGACTATGTGAAGGAAAGTTATAATACTATGTAAATATTTATAGCTTTTCTTAGAAGTTTGAATTATGGAACTTTAACAATTTAGTTTAATATTGTTATAGTCGAGATAGACTGATATTTGTTTATTAAGTATGGGCATTATTTAATACTATTTTCAAATTAAAAGTAACTTCAGTTTCGTGTCGCCACTTAAGGGATTGTTTCTTAAAGATGTTTGTAAATTCTCAATGTTTACTGTTTTAACTTTACGAAATGTTAATTGAAATATATTAATATCATCTATCTAAATAATCTGGATATATTGACTATCCGTGTTATCCTAGATTTGGTTGTTGTATATTTAAAATCATTTATATACATTCCAATATTTTGTGTAACGCAAATTTGGCTATTCTTCGTATATATTTATATTTGAAATGTGGCAAACCTCTAAACGTTCTTTAACTGAGTATCAATTGTTAGACTTTGTTCAGTATTTGAATGATGCCAATTCAAGTAGTCCCGCGTGCGTTTATATTAGGTTTGAGGTGTGAAACTCTCGTGTTAGTTAACGTAATGCTTGTAGTATAAATGTATATTATAGTACTTGAAGGTACTTTCGTTTTGGGTAGAATCAGAATACTCTCGTGATATTTAAAGTAAAATTATGGAATGTAAAAATAAAACTTTACATTGGAAGAATATATGTTCTCGTAATGTCTGTTGATGTTCAGACGCTTTTGTAACAGTTTAGAAAGGCACTTCTAGCTTTTTATTTTTCATAAATAGAGTTGGTTATTAATTGTTTTCATAGCTTTATTGATATAAAGCTAACCTGGTCTAATTGAATTCGTCTATTTTGTCAATAATGTAATCAACAGTGTTTTTCTTCGTTCTACTAGATAAATTAAGGCAATTTAAATTAATGTCCGTTATTTTTGAATGAATTAAATTACTCTTTACATTTAACTCTTGCTGATGCTATTTTATCTTTATTATTATTATTATGTTAGCTTATTCCCTCTTATCATTGTAATATTTTCTTTAGTGGCCTATTGTTACGAGGTACAGATATGAGAGGGTGTAACATCGTCTATAAATATAACAAAACAGGTCTTACTTGTAGTTTAAAATTTATTATTGAGAATATCTATTGACCTTATTATGATTGTGCAATTTAGTTAGGGTTTTGTGTATAATGGGAAAGTGGATGGAGGATTTAGAAAAGATTAGCGAAGTTTAAAAACTCACCTTTGTAAATAATAAAGATAGATTTTGTAATTGATATTTGTTTACGAGGGTCACGTAACCTTACTCTATATATTGTTCAAACTTATTCATATTCTTATACTTATATATTTAATTATATTATTTACGAATAAATACCAACGATGCAACTTCAAGTTTTCTTTAATGTTAGGAATAGAGATAATACCCTTAGATCATATGTGTGTTTTCTTATACTTTTCTTGGTGGGTACATATATATATTTAAAATTTTCTTTGAGGACGACCGTCAACACATCATTCCAGCAACTGGTGTAGGTTGCGTGCTCTGAGTTTCGAATGTTTATACACAGGCATTCAAAACAAGAACTCCAGCTACTCACTTATATTGCCCCCCCCCCCCATTTTTTGCCCTTT
>CABFOW010003491.1:0-11716 GCA_902141385.1 Timema californicum
CAGTTTAACGTGGAATACGAACCACGGTGGAGGCCTGGCATTCCCCACATTTACAAGATGTCTTGTCAGAGGTGAAGGAAGGATTTGGAAATCAGATAAATCTGTGCCGGGACCAAGGATTGAACCCCGGCCGCTAGCACAGAAGTTCGACACCTTACCCCTAGACCACCAGGTCACCCAAAATAAAATATAAAATATCAGCAAAGCTAATCTTGTTATGAATAATTTGTATGTATGTGATTTCGTAATATTTTGTGAATTAGCGTGATAGGAATAATAAGATTGCATTTAGAGGAAATGTACTCACATTTGCTTGTATGTAAATTAGGAAAATATTTTGGAAAAATATCCTCATTCCAGCCATTTGGAAATAGATACCATAAACTTCCCATCACAGGAAAAACATACAAGACTTACGTCCATGTCCTAATGTGGGTAGTTTTGCATAGTTGTTTTTACATTCACCAGGGAAGAAAAAATTCTTGAAATTAAAAGCTAAAGTATATCCAATTTAAATTCTTCAGTATCTTAAAAAAATATTATTTTATTATAAATCTCATGTATTAGGTACTCAAAAAGTGATGCAATAGAAAACAAACGCATAACGTAATTTAAATACTGGCTATGACATATTCTGATGTCCACTTCTTTAGCATTAATACAAGAGTTAATATGCTCTAATGTGCATTTCACATATTCGCACGTAGCCAATAACAACATCTACAGTGTTAATAATCCTTTTAATTAGTTTACTAGGAACTTTCTTCTAAGCTGTAGCTTGATCTAATGTGTTCTGTTTCTCGTTCACTTGCCGTAGAACCGTAAAGTAGGAAAATGCCAATCGCATCAGCTAAAAACAAACACAATCATATACATTGTTGGAGTTATTTGTCAACCTGGCTCTCCCAAATGATTTTGCATCCCTTCCCCCACTCAAAGGCTATACGACTCTTAATTTCAGCTAGTTCTTTCCTTTATCAGACTAATTTTAAAATAACTAGAATATGTTTATAGAAGCTACAAGCAGGTGCTTCGGAGTTTATATTTAACCTATATACAACAACCCTCATGTGTCATTTTGAATTTTAACTTTCATAATAATTTTTACAACAATAAATTTACAAAAACCAAGTACCTACGTCTTAAAATTTATTTTAAAACATTTTCTTCGGTTAAAAAAAATATATTAATGGAATTTATTTCTGATTTGATTAGTAGACGATAGATACTTTTTAGTTTAAATTTGTCATTAGAAGCTACAAAATTATCTATATTGAATAACTATAAACATACTCAGCAATCTAAGGTAACTTATTAGTTTTTGATATAAATAGCTAGTGGAAAAACGTTGATGAAGTGTCGTTATATCAAAAGAAGTTTTAGAGAATTGATTCTCAACCTTTTTACCAGGGCAGCACCTTTTGACAAATCCCTTATTTTTCACGACACCCTTGATATAATACATCTCTATTCCCAGATATCATGAGCTACAAATACCCTTAGAAGAGGACATACATAAGATACAAACATTTTTTTGCTAGGAATAAATTACTGTAATAACAATAAATTAACATATACTTACTTAATTACTTAGGTCTACTTACACTAATGCACCCGAAACTCTAGAATTCATTGCCACACCGACAAAAGTACGCCACTTATCCCTAGCTTGAGCTAGCTCCATTCAGTTCCCCTCATTACACTCTTAACACTAGCTTGAACTAGTTCTATTCAGTCCACCTCATTACGCCCTATCCCTATCTTAGGCTAGTTTTATCAATTCCCCTCATTACACTCTAACACTAGCTTGAACTAGTTCTATTCAGTCCACCTCATTACGCCCTATCCCTATCTTAGGCTAGTTCTATCAATTCCCCTCATTACACTCTAACACTAGCTTGAACTAGTTCTATCCAGTCCCCCTCATTACGCCCTATCCCTATCTTAGGCTAGTTCTATCAATTCCCCTCATTACACTCTAACACTAGCTTGAACTAGTTTTATCCAGTCCCCCTCTTTACATCGTATCTCTTTCAGGTCCATTCTACTATTACACTTCTATCTTCGTCTATGTCTTCCCAATGCTATTTTCCCATTGGGTTTGTCAGTCTGTACCCTGAACAAAGTTCTGGATTCTCCAATTCACATTGCCTGTACTGCCCATCGTAATCTACGAGACATGATTGTCCTAACAATATCTTGTGATGAGTACAGAGTATGTAACTCACCATTATATAACCTCATCTAGTCCACAGTATTCTCATCCCTTTTGGAACCATATATCTTCCTAAGCACCTTGTTTTTGAAAATCATAAATCTGTTTTCGTCATGTAAGTTAAGATAGCACGTTTCGTATCCATAGAGAACAACCGGTAAAACTATTGTTTTATGCATTCTATGTTTTACATTCCTTGAAAGCAGGAGAGATGTTAACTACTTACTGACCAGTGACCGAGTAATAGCATACATTTCTCGACTGTATTCCTCTCCTAATTTCCTCTCTTATATTGTTATTGCTATTTTAACTTGTTCCCAAACATTTAAACTCATTAACCCTGTCAAATTATATGCTGTTCGAGGTAATCTATGAATTATCATCCCCAATCTGTGTTCTCTGTGTGATCACTTATTTAACATTTTCAGTGTTTACTTCTAAACCTATTTCCTTACTAACCTCTAATAATATTTTTCTGCCTTTCTTGTAACAGCTTCCTCTACTATTGCCCAACAAAGCTAAATCATCTGCCCATCCAAATAGCTGCATTGTACCGTCTAATATCAACCCTTCCCTATTCTCTTGCATTACCTTAATAGCATACCTTAAGCCTAGGTTAAAAGCAATAGGGAAAGTACATCTCCTTGTTTCAACCCATTACGTATTTTGAAAGTATTTTATGAGTGACATCCAACCCATATCCTGCTACGCGTGTCAGTCGGATATACCCCAATTAACTTGACAAGTTTTTTCGGTATCCCAAACTTAACTGAAATTTAATATAGATAATTTATTTCCTTTAACTGAATCTTAGTCATTTTAAAAACGTATGTATAATTGATGAATCGTCATGTTGTATTCCCACTTATAATATTTGCCAACTAGTAAAAATCTGATCTGTTGATCTATTTCATCGAAATACACTACTGACAATCCCCAATTATTTCCTGCGCATATGATGTCAATCTCATTAAAATTATGAAGATACAATTGTATATCACGTTGGTCATTTATTAGACCAATAATATTTTGTAGTGCAATACTTGACAACTTAATTATAAATGTTTTCATATTTTCACGACATCCCCATTACAATCAATTGGTCTTTGTTCGTTCACGGTAGGAGTTTACCTGGGAAAGGACTTTTTTCCCTACCAGAAATCTATTATATAGTAGGATATTGGTAAGAAAAAAGACCTTTCAGAGGTAAACTCCTCCCGTGAATGAAGTATAGAGCCTGTATCCTTTGGCACTCTATTTACCACGAGTAGTAGAAGAGCCAATCCAGGACAGGATAGAGAAGGCACGACTAAGGTGGTATGACCATGTGAGAGGAATGGAGGGATAGGATGTCCAGGAGGATGTTGGTTATGGAGGTAGGAGGCCGAGAGGAAGACTAAGGAACAGATGGCTGAAGGGAGTAAGGGGAAATGTGGAGGAGAGAGGATAGCACTGGGACAAGGTGGAGGGAGAGAGGTGGTGGGAGGAAAAGAGGCGGTGAAGAGGTTCATGTTCTAAACAGCCAGTGGCTGGAGGCTGTTAATGATGATGATGATAAGTAGAAAGCTTACCTTGCTTGGTTCCACTATGTTGTAGCTTATAAGATAGGGTCATAGATAATTAGTCAAGGTAAGGCTGTTTTATTGCACACTCCGTTTACTCTAGAGGTTTGAGTCTGAGATCAGACTACTCGACTCAACGTCAGTGTATCAATGTTTTTAATATATATACCATCGCTGGAGTTCTTAGTCTAATATTTATCATTTGACTCGCCTCAGTAAAAGTTTCCACCGAGAGGATGTAGAACTTGCCTCCTGTCATCCTGATTGGTACTTGTGCTCTGTTGATGAGTAGTCTTAGTGACTTTTTGAATGTTTGGTCTGCGTTGACCCAGTCACATTTAGCGGCGGCGTTCTGCACGCTCTCTCCCTGTGATCAAACTTAGTCGGTAACTAAAACATTTCATTAGGCTAAAATATGTATAACTTTTACTTTAATACAGAATAAGTTTGAAAACGTTATTAATAGAAAAAGTAGGGTTAGCATTATTATTGTTGGTCACAATTTTGTTGTTACAATAGGCCATTATACCACTTATTTTATTTTTTTCATTTTACCAAAAGTCTTTAATTGAAAGAAATAGATCCAGTGGACTCAGAACTTCTATTGGTTAATAGAATGTTTAGAATAAAATTACTATAGTGGAGTTTATTTTTTCTGGGAATTTCAGTCAACAACACCAAATAATGATTAAGTCTGCTAGTACCCGCTTCGTTGGCCACGAGGTCTAACGCGCTACTCTCGCAGTAGGTTAGACTGCCTATGACGGGGATATAGGGTTAGAATCTCGGTAGGGTGGACTGAGGATAGTTTTCCACTCTATCTCAACGCAAATGTGAGTAATTTATAAATCTTCAACTACAAATAAGTGATCAATTAAGATCATGAGTTATCAGATAACGCTGTCACCTTCGACTCCAGAGGGCTTTATTCTGCTAATAGTACAATCACAACTGTTTAAGGAGAACAGTTTTCTGACTTTACACGCCTAATAGATCTTTTCTTAGACATCTACTACGACCCTTCAAATTCTGCAGGGTTTTCAGCGGCGGCGTCACTCATAAAAACGTCCAATAAAGATCCGGCCAAAGTACGAAAAAGTCTTCATGAGAAGGACGGTTATAATTTACACAAACCCGTAGTAGAAACTTTTCCACGCAACAGGTACGTGGTGTCCAGCATGGCAAGCCGATCTCAAAACTATGGGAAGTTTAAACAAATACATTACCAGACGAATGTACAGTACTTGCTCACTGTCATCGACGTGCTTAGCAAGATCACCTGGGCAAGGATGTTTTCCTCCATAACCGGAAGTGTCTTGAGGGATGCTTTTGAGCACATTTTCAAACAAAGTGAACGCAAACTTCTGATTTTACAAACAAACAAGGAGACAGCGCTCACATCATGACTCATACGGTAATTTCTAGAATAATAAGGAATGTATTACTACACAAGCATTAATCCGGCTATAAAGGCAAACATCGTTGAACGATTCCACAGAACTCAAAAGAGGGGCATGTGACATTATTTTACCAAACACAACATGTATCACTATCAGACATTCTTCCAGACTTCATCGACACCTACAATTATGAAATACATTCCGGTATCAAGATAGTGCCTGCCGACATTACAGAGATCAGCGTGTTTCAAGTCAGAGATAACTTATATGGCAGTTTTCGCCCAAACCCGTGTAGTAAACTAAAATTAAAAGTTGGAGACGCACTAAATATTAGCAAATCCAAAATGCTGTTTAAAAAGGGATAAGAAAGCAATTAGAATGAAGATATTTTCAAAGTCACCAGCGATTTTCTGCGACAACCTGTTGTCGATAGATTAACCAGATTTCACTGCGAGGAGGCGGGTATATTTTACGATACTGAATTGTAGTACTTATGTCTGCCCAAGACTTTAAAGTTTAATAAAACTATATGTAACAAGGATAAAGGCACTAGAAAGAAAGTGTAGGTGCAGAGGAAAGGTTACCCCATCAAGTTTAATTCATGAATTCCGGACAGTTAAGTCAGTTGCCTTACCATATAGAATCAGGATTATATCACTTTGGCAAATGAGAGTTCTAATCGATATGTCCACAAAAATAATGTCAGGAATTTCAACACTCACCTCCATTATCGTCACACACTCGACGGACAATGGGAAGTCGCTCTCACTGAGTTCCAATAGCCTTTCTTTTACACTACCATACCACCAGATCAAAACATTATAAGGTACAAAAAAGGCGGACGCTAGTCCTACGCATGTCAATGACGTCACGTATATAAAAAACCAGTGTTTACAGGCCCGGTATCTTACAAAAATTAAACATAATTTTTACTTTACTTTTACAATTACAATATGAATTTCCCTTTTAAAAATTATAAAACCGGTTTTGGCTCTTAATTTAATTGAAATTCAATTACCCCTAGTTCTAGTTGGCCCGCCCCAGGTATATTACGCCTTCGGTACCCTCCCCCGCTGGGACCTCCGCAGTGCCCGGGATTTCACTCCTGAGTGCGCCAAGCGCCCAGCAGAGGTGGACATCCCCTTATCCGCCAACTGGGGAGGCGCCCTATCGGAGTTGGTGCTCCGTCTACTTTCTAGCCACCACACTTACCTTGCTCTGCTTCCAGATGTTCGGGATTCTGCCTTGAGCTAGGCATTTGTTTATCAGCCCTGCAAGGAAAGGAACAATAAGGTAAACCGTCTTCTCCAGCACCTCAACCTTTATCCCGTCCGGTCCAGGCGCCTTTTTCTTACCCACCAGAGCAATGTTCCTGATTACCTCCTCCCGACTGACAGGTTCCACCTCTTCCTCGTTTACATACTCATCATTCTCCATCCTTTCCCTCAACCTTCGGTACTCTTCATTATCTTATGTCACCTCATCATCCGGCAACAATGTCTCCATTAGAAGAACTGCATAGTCCTCCCAGCTGGTCGTGGTACTTCCATAAGCCATCTTCTCAGTATAAAAATGTTGACCCTATTTAGTTATCTAAGTTTTCATCTCGGGTGCAAACCTAAACCTAGCTTGGTAACAATCAAAAGCCTTCCATATCCAGCCAATATTTTATTCGGCTTACTAACTCAGATATTAATTTTAATGATCCTCAACTCATGGGTGACATCTTAGCCACGCTTCTAAATATTGTTGAAATCAGCAAAGAAAGCTATGTGTATGGCCCACAGAGAATCATCACCTATACTCCGTTTCAATAAGTGCCCGCACTTAGACGGAAAGCTAAGGGTTTAGAAATCAAGATAATCACAGACACTAGTGAGACTAAGTTATTTGATTTTGTAAAAGTGTGCGGGAAACATCATTTTTGAAGTTGCTCAATATTAGTTGTCCTTATCGATAATACTAAGTCAACCAGGAGCAAACAGGGATATTTTATCCACCTCGGAGTTCCCTATCAGTGAGTTAATGACATAGCGAGTTTTTCAGTGGATTATTCAATAACGTTGTAACGTTTCTGACAGCCAATGGAAGACAAGAGCTTCATATAGGCATTGATATGCTCTATGAAGTTGTCAATCAGTGTCGTCCTTTCAGAGAAACAACGCCAGAGTGTCAGCGAGACTGAGCATAGTCTTAAGTGAAAGACAGTGCAAAAATATTGACACAGTGATGACGATTTCATGCTGTAAGAGTAATCGTAAGAAGCATCTATGTCAGTCTTTTGTGGTTGACCAACGTAAAAAGGTCACAAAGTAGAATAAATAAGAATTAAATATTTTCAGTTGAAGCATATTTTATACACCCACCTCTCACACCCCTATTCCTGCTCATATGCCAGCAGCATACTAGATCTATTACTCGCCCCACCATTACAAACCAGTCTAAAACGTGGGCAATAGATCTAGTATAATACTCTTTCTTCCCTCATGGATGATCCACCCTTCAAATTTACCACCACCAGTGTACGCCAATTCTGTATCAATATTACACAAGCAATGCAGTATTTCAGGGACACTTTCGTGAACCCCAATTAAGGTGATTTCGCAGAGAAGAGCCAAATCGTTACCTTCAACAACTGGTTGAACATATTTTATGTATGGCCTATAGTACGCAGACACATCCAATAGGTTAAAGAGATTCTCAAGACCAACAACAAAAGATTTAAGGCTCGATGTGATCTCTTTGATAAACCAAGTAGGTGTAGCTATTTAGGTATTTACACAGGGATGTGTTCAACTAAGAAAAATACCTTTAGAACGGTACCGAAATAAGAGTCTAGTTGGTCTGTTAAGACAGATTCAAGCGTATAAACCGAAAGGGTAGTAAGACGCGGTGCTAAATAATAATAAAGACCGATTCAGTCTTATGTTTTCCTCTGAAATCACACAGTTTAAAGCCCCCGTCATCAACGCCAATCTTTCAGTTCAACTTGTCATCCTGGCCTATGACTAAGCAATAAACGTCAGTAACGCAAGGTATCCTATCACCCAAGTGGAAGTAGGAACGTTCCCCATTCTCTAGGATCTGTAAGGAAAATCACTTGACAATGTATTCACAGTACAACAACCCAAACGATGTGTCGTGGGATTTGTATCCAGCGCGATATTACATGGAAATGAAAACAAAATCCCTTAAAGCTTCAAGCCTACGACGCGAATCATATCTCACTCTACGTATATGAGGAACATGTGCCGTCAAAACTATTGCAGCCCAATTTTTAGAATGAAAACTACGTATTGTCATTTCATGTATTGTTTTTTGTAACGGGTATCCATTTCATGAATGAGGGTAGTGACATCACAAGGAAAGTCCACCCATAAGGGTACTATTCGATGGCTTTCAACATCACAGCGAATCTGTCCCCCTAAATGGAATTTCATGCAGTATGGATCTCTTAATATTGAAGGCACCAAGGTACTCACTCACCAGTCACTAAAGCCTCCAATTTGAAACGCGTACACAGAATTTGTCAAAATCAACACTATTGACAATAACAGAAACGTGGTGGCCGATTTTTATAGTTTATATAAACGACGTCCCACTGCATTTACCCGTAATTTAAATCATGTCCGTCATTGTAGATTTATAGAGCTACATCAATGATGACAAAGATTTTATCGTCAAGAAAATTAGTGTTTTATATGTATTTTGCACATTTACTCACCATTGGGTTTTCAAACTCCCTCACGACTATGAGGAAATTTTCTATGCAGATCAAAATTAAGCCAGCTATATTATCAACAAACTACGAGGTACTCGCCAAGATAGAGGTGGTTTGGATTACGACCTGCTTGAATCTCTCATCTCCCGTGCTACAATGCACGTGGAAATCCTTAAATGTCAAGGGGAAATAAAATAAAATGTTTAATCCAAATATTCATCCACGCTGATCGTTTATCTTCACGACAGAGGGGATTTGTCTTTAAAAATGCTTAAATAGTGTCAGATAACATGAATAGCACATAGTTATGTATGGAATTTCTACTCAGCCACAATAATTTAGGGACTTCTGGACTGGATTATTGAAGATGTACACACAAACCATAATGCTTGCAGCTGAAAACAAGCCCGTGCTCCGCTCTGTGCGTTCGGGGGGTTTCCCTGCCAATCAACTGCCAACCAGAATAGCACCCTCCACCACCCTTTCCATCAACACGGACCCGAGATTGGGTCACATTAGATCACCATATTTATTGGCAAGATCCGTGTGGAAGAGTACTTTGCTAGCTTGGAGTTTTCCTATGTATAGAGTCACATTTGATATCCATGTTTTTCGTTGGTCACATAGAACAAAACAGCGTTTGCGGTGGTCTCTGGCTCGTGTGTCTTATTTGGTGCATCCAGAATATTCAAATGAAGACGTTCCTGATCCTAATCTCGCCCACCTGACGCCCCTCAAGAAGCTGCATCCAGCCACTCTACCCCCTTTCTTCCCCTCCAATGGTGGTTGCTCTAAAAGGTCATCCAGAGGGTGTGCCATACATAATCCTAATTATTTTGTTAGAAGCCATAGAATAAATCAAATTACTGAAATACAAATACATCATGCAAAGCCAACACGTACCGATATTATTAGCACGCTCAAAGAATTGCCGATGAAACCACTCACCATGGCCAGTATTTTAGATTACTTAAGTTGGCCCCCCCCACCTCCTCAAAATTAAAATTTAAATACACCACAGTTTTTCACCCAAGTATTACGTTTTGCAACCTAACCCCAGATACGATACGACTGTTAATGTTTAGGGGGGACCAAGTTAAGGGTAGCCTCCCCGCTATCAAAATGATGGATTTTTTAATGCCATCTTAAAATTTCTGTTTTGCACCGTTTTGCACTCAAGTATGGCGTTTTGCACCTGAATAGTTTTTCAAGAAAAAAATATTTAAAATGGAAAAAAGTGGGGGGGAGGCAAGTTAAGCGTAGCCCCTCCAATCACTGATTGGGGTTTTTTTCAATGCAAAAATAAAAGTCCTGTTTTGCACCCTAATAGATTAGCGAGAAAAAAATATTTAATATACAAAAAAATGAAGTCGTTGGACCTTCCCTCCAGCCCTTACACCCTCAAATTAAGAATGTAAATATACCATCGTTCTCTACATATTTAGCATCGTTCTGGACCTTAATAGTTTTGAAGAAAAATAAATAAATTTAAAGTTAAAAAATGTTCGATGGCCAAGTTAAGTGTAAACCCCCCAATTTAGAAAAAAAGGTTTTTTTGTAAACCCCACTTAAGTTTTCCTCAGAAAACCATTATTTTCTAAGTACAATAACAACCTTTTTCACAAAAAAATCAAACAACATTGACCAAACAATTTTTTTAATATTTCAAATTTTCAATTTTTTTTTTTTGCAAACTACTCTCAAATTATTTATATTTGTTAAAAATAAATATATCTTCTTATTTATCATGATAAATAATTAACAGACACCCATTTAAATAATATATTAAAATGCTTTTTAAAAGATTTCAAATTTTCTTATTTGTTAAAAATAAATATATATTCTTATTTATCATGATAAACAGCTAACAGGCACCCATTTAAATAATATATTAACATGCTTCTTAAATATTTCAAATTTTCTAAAGTTTATCATATGTAAACTAATCTTAAATTAATATATTTTATAAAAATCAACATACGTTATTATTAAATTATGTAAAATAGTCCTCAATTGGCAAAATTGTAAAATATATTTTCAAAAAACCCACTTCATTGGCAGAATTGTCTAAGGCGTCAATTTCCTGCTAGACTGGCCTGCTGGAGTTGGGGAGATCGATGATCGAATAATGGTCATGTCTACTGAGGGTATTTTTTCCTCAATAGTTTTCCACTCTCCTTCCACGCAAGTGCTGGTAGATTACCTCTAAAACGTTTCCTTCCTCCTCCCTCACCCATTAGAGTGATTAACATAGATGCGTATAAGCTGAACAGGCAGTAAAACGATGTGATTCAAATTTTTTCTTTTTTAAACTAAAATTGTTCAAATATCAGTAATCAGCACTACTATTAAATATATTGTTTAAGAAAAAACAATAGATATATGTAATTATGGTTATTGTAAATAACTTGCCAGATACCCATTTTGAGCCAAATCGTTAAAGCTATTTTCAAAATATTTAAAATTTTATAAAAAAATCAGTCTTTGGTAAACTACCCTTTAGTGAATTGTTCCTTAAAAACAAGTATACATTTCTATTTGTCATTTTGAAAACTCCCCAGATTTACATATTTAACCAAACCTTTAAAGCTATTTTCGAAAATCTTTTGACTTTACAAAAATGATTCTTCATTAAACTGCACTAAAATAAATATTTACTCAAGTGTACAGTGTTATTTGTCAGATCAAACACTAGCTAGATATACAATTCAAACAAAATTGGTAGATATTCTATTCTGAAAATTGAAAAATGACACCTGGACACGGGAATCGAACCCGGGACCTTCGGCTTAGTACGCCACTGCTCTTACCACTGAGC
>CABFOW010003491.1:21913-73322 GCA_902141385.1 Timema californicum
GGGGGGGGGGGGAGGAGGCAAATAGGCAAAATCCGGTCCTTAATCATCAGTAGTTTCACATTTTGGTGTGTTTTATGAATAGTTCGGAAATACTTTTATGAAGCCAGAATATGTAGTAGGCCGTGAAGGTGGCTATTCGAACAAAGATATAAATAAGTCGAAAAAGAGAGACGAGGGGAATTGAGAGGCGCGAAATTTCTCAAGATAGCATACGAGTACGAACAAATTATAAATGTTTGAGAACCATTATTCTAAACTAGATGTACTCATGTTTAAATATTTCCAAGGGAAGCATCTCTTGACTTTCTTGACAACTGTGGTTAAGATTTTTGGCCCCCGAATCCTCCCTGCAGCTTTTAGAGTACAGCATGCCTATTCAATTGATCAGACTACGCCACTGGCAATAGTCCATTACTATTTTACCACTGCTTCGCTTCTCCCTACACAACCTTTCACAACCTTGAATAACTAGTGATACTGTTCAAATTTTGTATACGATTTCAAACATTTCATAGTTACAAACTAATATTTTGAGTTTTTAGGTGTGTTGAAAGAATGGTAGTAGACCTACCTATCTATATAATCTACAAAATTATTTTATTTACTCGGTTCATTCTAAGAAACGTCCTTAGTTTTTCAATAATATATTGAATGTAGGGAAATAGACATTCGAATTGTTGACAGAGCTATTCATTTTTACAATAGGAGTTTTTACAAGGTGAATATTAAAATATTAATTATCATTTGGTTGATGACATAAACCTACAATTAAAACTTAGTAAAATTAAAAAGCTAAAAAACTAAGTTAATACAAGTTTATGTCGTCCTCCCTTTAAAGGGAGTCCGGATCCTCCTTTCTACGTTTGATTGCGATCCATGCACCCTAGACAGTGAAAAAACCAGTGTCGAACGTATTGCAATATAAATGAATCTGAAATTTATTAGTTAGGTTCCAAAATGTATTCAAGTACAAGACCATGAATTTGGCAGAATAGACATCGACTTAATTTTAGAGAGTGGATAATTTTCAATCCAAGTTGGGATTTCCCCGCCATTACCTGGGTGCAATAGGTGCAAGCATGAGATTAGAGGGGAATGAAATGGAATTCTTCACTCCATCCCGTCATTACCTGGGTGCAATAGGTGCAAGCATGAGATTAGAGGGGAATGAAATGGAATTCTTCACTCCATCCCGTCATTTGTATTCTTAAAAAGTTATGTTAATTAAGCCTACAAATGTTTTAAGTGGTTAATTAAATAATGTTATTTTCACTCATGTATATAAATAAGATTATCTCTTGTATAGCGTGCAATTTTGGGGACATTAAAAATGCAGTTGTGAATAATTCTCTAGCTTTTCGGAGGCTTAAAAATGTTTACTTTCTAATAGATTGATGAGATACCTTCCAAGCTCAATTATTATATATTGTTTCTTAATAATTCCAAAACAGATGGCGAGTAATTCTGGAGTAAATCTGCCTTGTGTATATAAACTAGACGATAATTATTTAGTATTCTTACCGTTGTAGCTTCGAACGCAGAGAGACAAAGTATCAATAGATTCAAAAGGCATTGCACAAACATGACTGGGCTGAACAGACGATTCATTTCATTGATAAACCTGAAACAACACAACAGGGGAGTTGTAGCAATGCACCAAAGAAATAACGGGTTTTAACATCTGAGGCGCTCTCTAATTTCCCCAGGCTTGTTATGGTATTGACCCGACGGAGCACCACACAATTTGACCCAAGAGTGGCTAGATGTGGCTTATATATGGTGGGAGATTAGGTTTGCAGATCGTGGCCTTCTAGATCGGCTGACCTCAGTTAGATCCTTCCAGGGATATAGAAGATCTTGTATTGAAATTGTGCGCTGCTCGTATAGATGTAGATTTCGACATGCTGTGGCGTTCACAGGACAGGGGAGAGGATCAGGTGGCACACTGCCACCCATGATAAAATTCACAGTGGTCGGTTTGTACTCCTACTAGTAGCATGGACGGCATGTTGTGGCACCTTTCAATGCTTGCCAAGAATCATTGGTGTGTATCCTTGCCTCATTTTGACAATGTCACCTTTTTTCCAAAACTAGGCATCTGACGACGTTTACCATGTTACATTTTCGGTAACTACAAGGAATCGCAATCTGAAGAGGAATTGCACGAATTTGTATACAGAGCGTGAATTAATTTCACTTTAACACTATAAAGAGTGATCTAGTAATTTTGACCCGTAGTCCTCCTTTATGATAGGTATGTCATAGATGTGGTTTCACAGGCCATCTATATTTCACGGCTTTTAAACAAATTTTGTGACAAAGGGTCCCTAAAAAATCGAAACTTTAGTACCTTTTTAAATAATGTTACCAGACACTCTTACCTAGAAGGACATTGAGCAGTCAATTTTACCGGTGACGCCTATTGTTGTTTCTTATGACTCAAGACTCTTAATTTTGTTTCTATTTGTTCTTCCTGTTTATTTTAAAACCCACCAATCCCCTGTGTTTATTGCTTCCTAACCTTGGCTCATTTCACAATTTTCAACCAATTGTTTTAGACGTATATGTCAAAAGCAAGAAACATACAACCTGCCAAATTGGGGGCCGTAAAGCTTATAATAATTTATAGAACCAGTGCGTGCAACTTAAGAATATGATGTAAGGACCAAGTACAGGAGATGTGCAATGCTGTTGCTCTAAATGCTTTGATAGAAATTGTGATTTTATATGAATTCAGAATCATACACAAAATTATTGGCTCCAAACTATATTTAATTATGTTGCATTAGGAGTTAGGCCTGCCTCCAATAGGCGCAATTTCATATTCCTCCCGAACGTCTGTTTGCTGTTATTTATATAATTGGCAATCCCATGTATTCAGAAGTAATTTGTTATACAAGTCACATTAAACGGGGAGCAAACTTCCCTGTTACCGACTTATCTCCAAATTTAAAACTATTTATATATTGCGTCCATCTTTTTGGATACCTAAACTTGGATTTTTCAAGTTTTGGATATTTTTAATAAAATAGACTCACTATCTATAGCGACTCTATAAACTTTCAACTCGTTATGGTATCGGGAAGTTGGAGAAAGAACCCTTGAAGGACAACGCCACATGAATTCTATATATGTTTACTGTTTCCCTTTTATTAAAAGTTTCATACATTCTTGGGCAATGGAAACCTTTAATATAATAAAAGTAAAATTTAAAAACATGTACTGTACCTTACAGTAAAAATAGGATGCAAAAGAAAGAAAAATGCTACCGGTCAAATGGACTGGTGACAGCTTTTCTAAGTACGGTGGGCAGCAAACTCCGTCCTTCTAGTGTTAAAGCTTTAAAGGTCCAAATTAATATATTTCGAAATAATTAGTTTGTAATATTATATAAAAGACTTGGGCAATACCTCTTATAACTAAACACACATCTTAAGTACCAACATACGAGTATGAGACATATTTATCATAAAAAACAATGTAAATAACTAAACCAAAATATTTTAGGTAGATACTTTCTTGAGTAAGCAATGGTGCCTCAACGCGGAAGCTGACAATCTTAATTTCTTACCAATGGAAAGACTAAGCGAAATAAAGATTAGTACAAATGTCTTACCTTATTATAAGTTGATGATAACGAATGCAGTGCACGAGCTGTGTTTGGTACTTGATATTCTCTCTCGGCCTATGTAAATCACAATCAGAATATTGTGGCTGGTTTTCTATGCCATTTGTATTACCAATAACTAAGGTATTATTAAATGACCTATTCAAATTTAACGTCTGGAAAAATTTAGCTGTTTCTGTGGATCCTTTCGACTTCGTGTGATGGTTCCGAGCATTTTTTAAACAACTTTCACTCAGAACAGTTGAAGCTATAATATTTATGTGATTTGATTCTATATATAGATTTACGCTTTCAAATGACTCGCCACTTTCATCATGTGCATGATTTTGAGGGACTAATTCATCTAAACTACCTAGGTATTGTCCATTTTCATACGTGAAACCGACGTCTGAGGTTCTATTTTCTAGCATTTTCCTCTCATCGACTACTATGTGTCTCAAATACATCTTCAAGCATCGAAAATGTCCACACGTAAACATCATTAAACTCAGAGCAAAGACGTCAAAAACTACCATAGCCAGAACGGTGGTGGTGTTGCACAATACCTGCATCAAGTATAATATCTCATAGCAGGGAGACGAACTCGTGTCAACGGGATGCCAGCCAGGCAGAGGCAACACTCTGCAGCTCTCCGGAGCTACATCTGGCACGCCCCCGTTCACTTGCGTCAAGCAGTTGAAGATGGGAATTAATATCCAATTCAGTTCTCCCTGGATACACAAAAGTACCCATAACAGCGTGAGAATCTTAGAACGTAAATGACACCCTGAAAATATGGCCGATGATCTACTAGATTCGCTAGTTTTATCCTCATACGGTTCTATCGCCCTTTCTTTAGCTCGCGTTTCGTTTAGTTTCTCGCAGCCAGTCCCCATCTGGAAACACTCGTCGAACAGCCGTATGATCTCTGCTAGTTGTTGGCGATTGATGACCATGTTGAGCCATTTGGACAGTCCTTGGACGTGCAGAGATAAGACAGCGATGGCAGCAGTGACCTGCTCTAAGTCGTTGGTCACTATTGCAAGGTTGATCACCTCGCTTGTCATGATTGTAATGGCGTTCACGAATAGCAAAGCCGTTAGCAGTTTTTTAATGTAATCAGACCATGAGCTATTTGAAGTTATGACATGTCCCATACGAGTTAAGTTGAGAAGAAACAGGTTCCACCTCAAGTATTTCGTTGCACTGATATCTTTTAGGGGAAATAATTTTTGTTTCATTGTATTGATTATGTTGAACTTACTTCTGGTTTTAACAATGGTTTCAAGAAACTATCAAGTATTTTAAGATATAGAATTAATATTAGGTGTTCTATAATTATCTTAAAGTTACAAAATTAAACTAAATTTTGAGGTTTAATGTAAGAACTTTCTTTAGTGATGACTTGAGAAAAAGCTTAGTTCAAATTGGGAGCACGTTAGGTACACGAAAATATTGTTTCCAAGTGTCCCCTAAAATAAATAGAAGCTACCTTTTATTATAAATACTTCTTTATTAATATTTATTTTAAAAAAATGCCATTTTAAAGGGACAGTATTTCTTTTAAATTAATTTACATGCTTATATAGTATTAATATATATGCTTTCCAAAAATAACTAATATCTGAACTAATAGTAAAAATAAGTGTTAGTACATTTTAAACGTATCAGTTCCCGTGAATTTACATACAATAATAATAATTCTACTGAATTGAAATACTTTTATTAAATTCAAGTGGAGCAATTCAGACAAAAAGCTATGTGTCGAATATAAAAAAATATTTAGGTAATTATGCCTAAATAAATTGCGACTAACATTTTCATGTTGTTTAACAATAAAATAGGCGGAATAAAATACATGTGTGTTCGTTTTCAATCATACAAATACGAAACTTCAAAAGGATATCTCATTACAGTAGTTAGTAATTTATCAAGTACACAATTTAGTTTGGTAGTTATAGATTTATTTTTTACCTTTCAAACGCTCAGAGACAAGACTATGAACAAAAGAATTAACACATATACATAGTCGTATGTATCTACTGCATTTAATTATGGCCTATATGGTTCTTTCATTTCTGAGAGCTTCAACTTTTGGTCACGGAACGCTCGACCTTGGGCTTTTTTAATACAAAAGATTAACCTCCCGTATCACATATGAAATACTCTTTGAAGTGAGAGCCAAAATTTGTAAATCTGCACATGTAATAAAATTGTAAGGTAGACAGTATGACCACCTCTGTGGTCTAGTGGTCAGAGTTCCTGGCTACAGATTCAGAGGACCCAGATTCGATTTCTGGTTCTTACATAAGTTATCTGGGAAGTAGTGAGTCTGGAACGGGGATAAACTGAGCCTCGTGAGGACAATTGAATAAATAAGTAGCTGCTCTGGTTTAGAAAGCTGCGATTAACGACTTCGTTCTGCAAATGTTAGCACTATCATCGCTAACGGTGGTGGCCGCTCGGTTGGTATAGCTTGATAGCCGTTTCACCCCATGGAGTGTTTTTAGTGATAGCATTCTGTGTCCTAAATGAGCTAATACTTATGAAACAATACCTGTTTAAAAAAAATCAATTTAATTAACCTCCAGTATTTTTACATATAATGAAGAGCATACATTTCCTTAAATAAAATATTATTCAAAAACTAAGAAGACATATTTTCGTTTTCAAGATAATACAATTATCGACAAAATAGATGTGTTTACATTAATATTCCCCTTTATTCGTTTTGGTCAACTTTTTTTCTTGTCGATGCGAATTATGTGCTTTAATAAGTTGTATATCAATGCTTTTGTCTCCTGCTGTTGAGTCACACCCAGAAACTTTTGAGGTGCCCCACCACCAGAGAGACACAACTACCAAGAAGTTAATTAAACCCAAGAGAGTTTTTTTTATCACCGCTTCTTACTCCCTGTTCTAGTTATACGCTTCTGCTGATCTTCCATTATCTATTCCTCACGCGTACGCAACCACGCCCCCCAAAGCTTTAGTTCTCTTGTATTAAAAAAAACCTAACTCTTTATTTGTATGTATTACGTTAGTAAGTTAATGGTAGCTTTTGTTTCGAACTTCTCTAAGCTCAAGTGATAGTAACGCTCTATTGATAGCAGATTATTCGTAACATGTGAATTAAAAGGCTCTTATTTAGGGGGGAGGGGGGAAACCCTTTACAGAATACCATTTTAAAGGGTTGCTATACATAACCGTTTAGATTTAATAATGTAAATGCACTTTATGTTACCTCATTAGCTACCCACTTCGGTGGCCGCATGTTCTAAGGCACTACTCTTGCAATTGACTAGACTCCCGATGATGGGTAGACCGTGGTTCGAAACCGGTTTAGTGTACTGAGGGTGGTTTTTCTTGAACGATTTTCCACTCTCCCTCTCTTTCCACATATATGCGAATATATTTCCTCTAAATTCAACCTTCATCATCCCTAACCCATTAGCGTATAGCCCGAATGGATAGTAAGACAGGTGCTAAAAAAAACTTTATTAGTTAAGTAGTGTCTATTGTTACCTATAATATACAAGGGTAATCAGAACCCTAGGTAAAAATTTATTCAGGTTTTATGGAAGACAAGACAAGTATTTACAAGTAATTAACTTTTGGGGTCAGCGACGCCAGTTGACGGCGCTACGAGACGTCAAAGATGGCACCGTGAGCACCTGGGGCGTAGGCAACTCATAAATCTTCAACACGTTATGAGTGTGGTGTAAATTAAAGATTTGGGTGTAGGGCCCATTCAGGGATTTGGAAGTAGGGGTGGGGGGTTCGACACTTAGAGGCTGGATTACTTTTAAAGTTATTTGATGGAGGTATATTTTTCATTTGTAGTACTTTTTTATGTATTTATTTTCATAGCTCATAATAAATGGTAAAATAAATTGTGGGATGGGCGGATCAGACTTTTTTAGATTTGGATGTTCCTTAAGTTTTTCTGAGTGGTTGTCAGCAGGAAATAGTTTTAAAATAAGACACCTACACCTATAGATTTTTAAGTGGTTTTCTCTGGCATATTTTTCAAAAAAATTGTAAAAAATTGGATGCACTTTAAAGATATATGTAATGAATGGGTTTCTTATAGCTAATTTTTGAAAAATAATGCCTTTAGAGTCTATTTAAAGTGGTTTTAGCTTAACAATATTTTTGAAAATTGGATGTCTTTAGAAACTATTTTGTGTGGTTCACACGATGGTTTTGAATCTATGTGGGAAATATGAATATAGTCGCAACCCCCTTAAATAGAAAAAAAAGGGGGGCTTGAATATCCCCAGTTTCGAAGCCAATGGGCCTATTAACAAAGTTGTATCAGGGCCCACAAAGGTGATGTTATGCCACTGCTTCTGAATTAAAATATAGTATTTAACTAAAACAATTACTTTAGAGTATGTTTATTTTCTAAAGTAAATTATTTAGCAACGCGTCTTACTACCCGTTCAGGTTATACGCTAGTATACCAATTACATAATGGTTTTAGGGATTTGTAAGGTTATATTAAAAAGAAGTGTACCCACATTTGTGTGGAGGGAAAGTGGAAAAACACTTAAAAACACCTTTAGTAAACAGGACCAAGATAATAGCCTCGATCTCCTCGTCATCGGCAGTTTAGTCTATTGCAAGAGTAGTGCCTTAGGCCATGTTGCCACCATAAGGGTTCTAAAGTAATTAATTTGATTTTATGGAACTATTATCCTATATCATTTAATATCGTCGAGATAAAACTTGACTTGATGAGGGATATTTAAGTCTTACAGTTTTTGGAAACATTTTTGAAAATAATTCGTTATTAACAAACCAAGTTTTGTGTTACAAAAATATATATTATGTCCAGGTATAGTCCTAATATAAAGCCGCGTACACACCAGCGAGATGAATGGCGAACCGAACCGTAAGCCGAACACTCACAGGTGGCGGCAGTGTTTGGTTCGCTGGTTTTCCGTTAGTATCATCCAAAACCAAGGAAAATATGTTTCAAAAAGAATTGGCCGCCACGTATATTTGCATCCATATCGTCCTGAAGAAGCAAAGAAAAAAAAAAGATGGTGGCAAAGTCAGTTGTATAGAACAGTAGTAGATCAGTGTCTGGTGTCGAAACAATACTCAGAAATAACGTTTTATTTCTCATTATATAGGTTGAAGTAAAATCTATGTTCGTCAAAGTGATCGCTTACCCGTCCACACTGTTAAAACACGTTCGCACACCTCCCTTTGATCGTTCGTCAAAATACCTATATTGGGTGGATCGGGGAAATGCACGCGGTTTTGTGCGGTTTGGTTGCAGGCTCGCTGGAATGTTGCAGCACTTTGCGTGGTTTGGTTGCAGGTTCGCTGGAATGTTGTAGCACTTTGCACGGTTTGGTTGCAGGTTCGCTGGAATGTTGTAGTACTTTACGCGGTTTGGTTGCAGGTTCGCTGGAATGTTGTAGTACTTTGCACGGTTTGGTTGCAGGTTCACTGGAATGTTGCAGCACTTTGCGTGGTTTGGTTGCAGGTTCGCTGGAATGTTGTAGCACTTTGCACGGTTTGGTTGTAGGTTCGCTGGAATGTTGTAGTACTTTACGCGGTTTGTTTGCAGGTTCGCTAAAAATTTGCGCGGTTTGGTTGCAGGTTCGCTAGAATGTTGCAGCACTTTGCGCGGTTTGTTTGCAGGTTCACTGGAATGTTGCAGTACTTTGCGCGGTTTGGTAGGAACTTTGCGCGGTTTGGTTGCAGGTTCGCTAGAATGTTGCAGTACTTGGCGCGGTTTGGTTGCAGGTTAGCTAGAATGTTGCAGTACTTTGCGCGGTTTGGTTGCAGGTTCGCTAGAACTTTCCGCGGTTTGGTTGCAGGTTAGCTAGAATGTTGCAGCACTTTGCGCGGTTTGTTTGCAGGTTCACTGGAATGTTGCAGCACTTTGCGCGGTTTGGTTGCAGGTTCGCTGGAATGTTGCCGCACTTTGCACGGTTTGGTTGCAGGTTCGCTGAAATGTTGCAGCACTTTGAACGGTTTGGTTACAGGTTCGCTGGAATGTTGCAGCACTTTTAGTGGTTCGCCTGTGTGTACGAGGCTTAACATAGAAGTTATCTGCATGAGTGTTCATACGGTATAAGGCGGCAATCTTGCAATAGACTAGATGGCCGGTGAAATAGAGGTTTGAATCCCTACTGGGTGTATTAAGTGTGAATTTTCTCAAATGGTTTTTCAATTTTACTACAAGCAAATGCAGGCGCAGTTCCTTTGTATTCTATTACCTTTCTTGACTTTTTGGTGTAGACATGCCTGTATGACAATGAATATGCTGTGCAGAAAAAACAAAAAAGGTAGATTTACAGAAGCATAAAGAATTTCGATATGAAAAACGTAGGATTCTTTGGGCAGTAATTTATATATATATATAAAACAGTGGGGTGGGTCAAGTAGCAAATCCTTATTTTGATTTGTATTTTTTTTGTCCAATTATACAAACCATGCATTTCTTTGTTAATAAAATAAAATTACATAAGTTTTATATTTTCCTTTTAAGCTTTTATAAGATACTATATAATCAATGGTCCACAACCTCTGTGCTGCAAAATTTTGAAAGTATGCTGGAAGAATTTCCCAAGTTTATAATTTAATTCTCTTAAAGTGTTATAACGATAACTATTTAGCTTTCGGTTTTATTTGGAATGAAGATTGTGACCGACCATTTTTAAATGTATTTTTGTGTATAACGCATGAGCAATGACACAATAGTTCCGAGCAAAATGAAGCAGCATGTGACTGCCAAATATCCTGTTGAGTCCCAATCACAACACAAGGAAACAACTAAACTGTAAAAAAATGTTTAATTTTTGGATACGTCATTCAAAGTTGTTGAATTGATTGCAAAAAACACAAAGTAACATGTTATTATGAAAATGTATTTGGATCAGCTTGCAAGGTCATCGATGAAAGAATGCCTGCAAATGAATCCAAAGAGCAAATTTCAAAAGTGCCATTGATTAATAATACACTAGGTCAATGTATTTCTGAAAATTTTTGAGGAAATCAGTCAAAATGTTGTTAAAAAAAAATAAAAAAAAGGCAATTTGCTCTTCAAGTAGATGAGGCACCAAGAGAGAAATAACCAAATTGGTTGGTAACAGCATCTTGATGCTAATCCTTTTAATATTCTATCTTAATTTAATAAAGTATTTTATAGTACAGCTTTTATACAAATGTTCCATGTAAATAGTCAACTAAAGTCTGTTCATAATAGCTTGTTAGCTGAATTACAGTTTAAAAATAGTTTGTTTTTGTTTTGGGCTGCCAACACTTGTAAAACATCACTGTTTTGTTATAAATTTAAAGTTTTTTTTAATTGTGTGTTATATTTTACATTTAAAATGAGGTAAACTTAAGTTTTCTCACACTATTTCATTAGTTTTAATAATTTCTTTTTATCGTATCCAAAACAATATTTTAAACATGATTAAAAGTACTTATTCTTTGTTCTTTCTTGATGATGTGTAATATAGTGCATACAAGAATACTTTTACTGTTTTGCTATCTTACTGGTAGAAAAAGTATTGTGATCATCAAAAAAATCGAACACGAGATTTTGATGAATTTCGACGTTTGATGACCCCCTGAATCTGAAAGAGTGGTTTTAGAATTTCCGTCCATCTGTACCTCGGAGTAGAGCCTAAACTATTTTACTGTTTGGGCTAAAACTTGGTATCTAAGTTTTTCATAGGGTTGCCCCAAGGAGTTTTTGTAATTTGATATCTAACCCCAAAATTAGGGTAGTCTACTGAGGGGCAAAAAGAAAAAAAATCTCAAAATCGGCTCAAACGATTTGGATTAAATTTAATTTCTAAGTATTGATAAATATTATAAACAAAATGGCTACTCTCATTTTTTTCGGCAAAATGACTTTAAGGGTTCCGGTCTAATGCATAAATTCTCATTTTTGATCATATCTTCAAAACTATTTTAGATATGAAATTACTTATCACTGCAAATATGTAGGTATATTTATACTAAAAACTTTGATTTGAAACATAGTTTTATAAAATCAATATTTTTAAAGCTTTAAACAAATATATATTTTTTAACTTTTTGAAGTCTTAAGGTAAAGTATTGGGATCGATCGTAAAAAAAATCTAATCAGAGATGTTGATGGATGTCAACGTTTCATGACCCCCCAAACCTTAAAAGTGATTTTTGCAATGCCATTTGTGTGGGTTTATCTAACCCTAAAATTAAAAGTAGTTTAATAAAGGGTGAAAAGGGAAAAGATAGACTTTCTCAAAATTTTCTCTTACGATTTTAATTAAAATTGGTATCTATGCGTTAATTAAGATTATAAATAAAATGGATATTTTCATTTTTCCATGAAAATTACTTTTAGGATACCTTACAGAAGCGCAGATTTCTGTATCTCCGCAACTATTTGAGACACTAGATAATTTATCAATGCAAAATTGAAGTACTACTAAAAATAAAAAAACTTTTATTTGAAATATATTTTTACAAAACCAATAAGTTCTGAGATTGGCAAATATAGTAATACAATTTTGTGAGCTTTAGTTGTGAAGAGATACTATTTAAGTTTCAGCACAATAATTCTCTAATGCCATGGAGTAAGTTAATATTAGTAAGTATCTCAAAGAGTTCATGTTCTTTTTCCTTTAACCTATTAGGGGAAATGTTAGTACAGCAATGATCTATCTCTATTATTTTAGATTGAATAGCCAATATTTACCTTTTTATTGGTCTAAATTTATATATGAGGAATTAAATAGCAATGTGATAACCATAAGATTTGTAACCCCTAATAAAATGTTGAGAATTTTAACAGGAAGTTAAAATTTTAATACGAAGTGTTGACCCTTGTGGAATCAATATTGATTGTTATTTATTGGTCCACATATACACATAAGAACATCAATTCTTTGAAAATAAAATTATAGAATTTAAAACCGGGAGTCAAAAAGTGTTTTACAAAAGTATAGCAAAATTTGTGTTTGGGTTTGCTAGTGTATATTATTTGTTTCCCATATATTATGAGTTTTGAGTAAATATCTCCACTTTTATACAATACAGCGAGAAAGTCCGTGCGGAGTTCCGTACCATTTATTTGATACAAGCATCATATTTACTTGAAAAGGGGAAAATACTTGTACTTTTTTTTATATATTTATCTAATACATTATTTTATGATTATTTTATCGTATTTTGAAATATTTAACCGAATAAAATATTTGTATCAACTACGTGAGTACACCATTGTAAAGAACTTGTTTGCATCATGATCAATCACATGGTTTAAATTCGTCGGGCATTTTTAATCTATATTTATTAGACCTTTTGTGAAAGTACTGTGAATAATAATTTTATTAGGTGTAATAAAACGTTAAATAAGCTTTGTGGCCGACCTTAAATAAATATAAATAATATTGACCTAAATTACTGTGGTTAACTATCACATTCATGCATTACCATCTGTTTTCATTAGTTATCCAAAGTGACAGATGTCAGCTGTTGGCGTAGGGATACATTAGGGACTATTTCTAGTAGCTTTTTGAACTGTCATCCAAGTAAACCCTGTTGGTGAATGTACTTCACGTGTACCCTGGAGTGAAAAAGGGTGAGAATCCCTGCAGAAACACTAGAAGCCAAATCCTAGCTTAATTCTTTGCAAATACATCATTGATCAAATAAAGATAACTAATTTTGGTCCAGTAACAAGATAATTTGCTATTAAAGGTCTTAAGGGGGATGGAATGGCATATGAGCTAAACATATTTGGACTAGTGACATCAAATATGTCAATCTCAACAGTTTTGAATAATGTCATGGGCATTTCATAATTTTAACAAGACGTTTTCTCTTTATTCAAAAAGTTTTTGTTTGAACGTCGCACTGTTCATGATGAAGATTCTAGGATTGTTGAGATTGATAAAGTAGACAATTAAACTTTATATATCTACTGAAGCAATATTTATTTCAGACAAAATAAAGTTTTTTGTGACCAAAACTCCCAAAACACTGACCTTAACTAGCTCTACTTTCCATACCACCTTAAGCTTGTAGAATACCAGAAATGATTTATATATTGAAACAAAAATTAACTTTACCAACATGGGTATTAATTCAAATTGAATATTCTCCCTACCAAGGCAAATTCTATTCACTTTGAGGTTGACTGTCAATGAATCACACTATAGTTTTAATTAACCATTAAATTATTCAAAAAACACAATACCAAATATAAAAAAATTATGCGGGTTACTTATTTAATGATTTCTAACACAAGGAGAAAAGCATATGTTCATTAAACTTTTAACCAAGAGTTTATTGATTGGCATATATATTTGGTGCCTATTTGAAATTCCCTTTCTACTCATCATGTACAGTAAAAGTATTTTTTTTACTAGATCTTAGTTTTATATTTTAACTACATGTGCCTGTTTTTAGCCCTGAAATTCCATTATAGTGTAGTTTAAAAGATAGAATCATTGGTCAACAGGGGTGTAGTGGAGTGGGAACACGGGGGAACGCCGTTTTGGCACTGCTTTTCATTGGGAAAATACTCAATTTTTTTTTTATTTTATATTACTAGTATGCTAAAACTTTTGTTCATACTTTGGCTACACGGCCACAGAAGCGGGTGCAGTTAACATTGACAGCTACAAATCACATGACTTGACATATGAATATGTGAAAGTAGCTCTAGTAACTTCTTTCAGCTGTCAAATATGTCCATTCACAAGAAAATAGCGGTAGACCTATTAATTATTATCTAAAGTGTAGGTTTAAACTCCATTTACCCTTAGAGCTTGAGTGCTTACATTATGGCACTGTATTATAAGCTAAACCATAAAGGAACAGATCAAAGTATGCTCGCTCGCTACCTTTCAGTGAAAGCAAAGGGTACATAAGTTCATTTCTTGATCATGGGAAAAGGAAGACTTGTGAGATATATTATATCATACCATTATTTACACTAATAGGGTAGGAATGAGAAAGGCAGATTTTAAGCATAAACGAATCTGCATTTTTGAGAAAGAGAGAGAAAAAGAATAAGAGATTATAAAACCAAGTAGGAAAAAACACTTCAATTTGATAGCTAGGATTCAAATATCGACCCTTGAATCTTCACCAACAAACCAGATAAGACCAGACTGACACATTTATTTGAGTGTCCACTCTTGGTGTCACTTACCATATTAAATTTGAAGTCAACTATTTAAACTATAGGGCCTAACTAATGTTATTCTTCCCCTCAAGTTTTAATAATACTAACACAATGCTGCATTAAAGCACATATGATTTTGAAGTATTTGCTGCATTATATTAATAAAAATTATATATTTTTTAATGTAAAAATGACATATTTTAAGGTTGTGTGAAAAAACAACTAATTTAAGTACTTTTTTATTTCTTCTATAAAATTTTATACAGAATGTGTTTGCTCAGCAGTGTTCAAAATACATTTCACTAAAAACCTGTTGGTACAAACATCAAGCATGAATATCTCCAATGGATGAATACCCAAAAAAGGTATTTTATCTTAAAAAAGTAGTGATTTTTACTTTTTAAAAAAAGCGCTATCAATACTTACAAAAAATTTTCAACGTAACTTACAAAATTTGATACGTCAAAGTTTGTTTGGACATAAATTAAGGTAAAATGAAAAGTCATTGAAGCACATATAAATATATTCACTGGCATGTAATTCTCAAAAACTAACTTAAAAAATGTTACTACTTGCCTAATATCTAATATAATACAACAAACTCTTTAAGTCTAATATTCATCGACATACAAGTAACATCAATATAAATATCTCCTAGCTATTACATTTATACATTGTGTATGTAACATGATCTACAGCTATATAATACAACTATTTGAGGAAAAAAATAATAAAAAAACAATGCACCTCAAACTTGCCAGAACATTTAATAAAATACTGACAAATTATTAGCTCAGTAATTATCACAAAATAATAGATCAGCAGCTTTCCTTTAGATAGTACTAAAAATGGTAGCATATAACTAGGGATGGGACCTCGAATCCTTGAGACTCAAAGGATTAAAAAAATAATTTAGATTCGAGACTCAAATTCTTAAAAAAAGATTTTTTTCCAATTTTTCAAGAGAAATTTATTTTAGAGCTTTAATACTGCTTATTGGTGGTTCAGAACCAATTATAATAATAGGATGAACTCAACAACAAGGTTCCAGAACAGTAATTTACACTTAACTGAATGTTATAATGAATTGATTATAAGAAAGAATGTTAACATTTAGTTACTAATTATTTGTCTTTATATTATTATATTATATCATATCTATATTTACTCTTATGTTCATAATTTTTTTCCAATATTCTGATTTGACCCATCTCTACATATAACTCCAAGAAATGGTTTCCAAAACATTCAAATATTAACATATCTCATCTAAATATATCAACATTGAACAATGATTGGAACCTTTTCAAGCACTGGTTTTACATAACCTATAATAAGATGCTATGTATTGTTCTTGATGGCACTCAGGAAGAAACAGTGTAACATTTTTTAAACACTTAAAGTTTTATTCTATAGTTATGTTTGAGAAATACATTTAATATTTTTTAATCAATGAGCAATAATAGTGCAATTTTTATACAGCTGCAAATATTTGTAGATATCTATTTAATATTGTAAGTATATGTACTTTTTGAAAAAAAAATTCTTACTATATACTTTTTACATTTTATTTACAGTACTACTAAAATAAACTGTACAATATTAGCTTTGGATCAGCAAAGCTATGATAGACATCTGAGGTTGAAACTGAAGGGCTCATCTGTTGACGAGAACATAAGACTATTGGAACATGGAATGTGGGAGGAGTGTGTGGTAAAGAATATTAATGATAGAAGAAATGATTGGAAGAAAAAATTATATTCTGTGTGTATGTGATACTAAGCGGAAAGGGAAAGCTATTTTGATGACAAATTATGGATGGTAGCCTGTCACTGTGATCAGGTGTGTATGAATGGGTAAGGGGAAGTCAGGGAGTAGGTTTAATCATAAGCCCAACTGCTAGGCTGTTTGTGAGAAAGTATGAGTTGGTATCATCTGGACTTCTATGGGTATATATGAAAATACGTTTTTGTAGAATTATGTTGGTTGCTGGTGATGCTTCGGTGGAGGGTGAAGTCGAGAAAGTGAGTGGAGTTTTGGAATGATCTCAACGAAGTCTTGAATGCATGTGAACTGGTTGAAAAAATTATATTGTAGGAGGTATGAATGGATGGTTGGATACCTATAAAGAGAATTAAAAAAGAGAGTGTTAGGAAGGTATGGTGATTACAGGGTGAACGAAAATGGTAATGAGTTAGTGAGTCTGTGTTTAGAAAGGTTTATTTGTGTCGAACAAATGGTTTAAACACAAAGATATTTACTTTTATACATGGTAAAGGGATGATTCGAGAAAGGTGATTTTGTAAGGTGTATAATGAAAGACTTAGAAGTTATAAGTACAAGCTTACTAAGCAAGCGGTAAAGTGGAAATGTTGCAGGATAAAAGTATGAAAGCACAATATGAAAGATTGCTGGTCGAAAAATTACTTTACAAGAACATGAATGAAAAGTCGAAATAAATGCTAGAAAGTGATTGGAACAGAAAAAGAAGAGTCTGTCATTCAGAGCGCAGAATATGTGAGTGGATCTACGGTGGTAGGGAACTTAAAAATAGATGCATAGTGAAATGAACAGGTGAAAAAAGCTGTGAGAGAAAATAAAAATGCATTCAAACAAATGATTGCTGTGAAGAATGAAATAGAAAACGATATTATGGGAAATATTCAAAGAGAAAAGGATGAATGCAAATAAATAAATAAAGAATAGTAAGGAGCAAATGAGATGAAAAGAAGGAGAAAGAAAACAGAATTATTTTTAAGGAAATAATCTGTTATTTAATTGGGTAAAGAGAACCCAAGAAGTTCAAGGAAAGACCTATGGTATTCAAAATGATTGTGGTGAGATGATCTGGGCTGAAAACAGTATATGAGAGAGATGGAAGGAGTATTTTGGGCAATATTATGGCAAGAACGTAAAGAAAGTAGCAGAAAATAGGGAAAGTGTTATTAGTGAAAGAATTAACGAAGCTGAATTTTAAAGAATGCAAAGCTGCGGGTGTAGATGGGATCACAAGTGAAATGTTTAAGTGTGGAGGCACGGTACTACTTGCCAGATTGTGTAAATGTTCACTATGTGTGCTGGGATTTAATGATTCTAATGAATTGAAGAATGCCGTCATTGTTCCTTTGTACAAAGGCAACAGCAGTAAGAGTTAATGTAAGAATTACAGAGCAATTAGTTTGTTGAGTATTCCAGGCCGAATTTTTAGGAAAGTTTTAGTTGAGAGGGTGCGTGGAAAAACTGTGCACAAGATTTGGGGTGTGCAATGTGGTTTCATGGCAGATAGAGGTTGTATGGACCAGCTATTTGATTTGCAACAAGTAATTGAGAAATGTATGGTAGTAAGGAAAAGTATACTGTGCATGGGTTGATCTGGAGAAAGCGTATGATTGTGTGAATAGGAGTATGTTATGGAATGTTCTGAGAGAGTATAGTGTGGGTGCATGGTTAGTTAAAGCAATTATGTCAGTGTATGATGGAAGAAAAGCGTGCTTCAGTGTGGATAGAGCGTAAGGGGTGTGATTAGGTATGTATAAAAAATTATAATAGTTGAAATTAAAATTAAATATTGTTGAATTAAAATTTGATGTGATGCTTTGCAAATTAAAAAGATTAAAAATATTTAATATGGGTCTTTGAATAACATTTAGTAAAAACATTATTATTAATGCAGGTGCAAGTGGAATTATAGCTAATGGGAAAAAGCAGTAGTGAGTCATGTCATAATTTTCATTTAAATTAACTAAAGATGTTCTGTTGTTAAGATGTATAGGATTGAAGTCTCTAGTGAAAGTAGATTTTGTTAATAAATAATTGGTAATTGGTAGGTGATAACATTACGTACATTTATTTGTGTGGAGCCCATTTGGATACATATAAAAGATAAAATTGCAATATGTGTCCACAAAATAATGAAAGAGCAAAAATTCAAGTACATAATACATAATTATTTGCAACACAAAATTGTCTTGAAGTTAAAGAACGCTTGGCAGTTACTATACTAACAGTACACTATTGTCATGAAGGTAGAGAAAACTTTTTAATCACCAAACAAGGAGATCAATAATGTAATAGAAGTAAAGAAAACTTATCAGTAGGGACATGCAAAATTCACATTTGAGATAAAACAAATTTTTACATGAATTCTACTGTTTTCACAGAATTAACAGGAATTTTAACATTTTTTAAAAATAAACACTATTTATTTGTAATTTGGCAAATACCATATTATGCAATATAATTACAACACGGTAACACTGGTTATAGCACACTAAACCAGGGCTGTGGTTTGTACGAATAGTATCAGTTTTTTTACTTATAAAATAAGTACAAAATGGATTACAGGAAAAATTAGTGATTTCAGGATATTTAAGCTTTTTTTTATCTGAGGCTAGCATTAAAAATCAGGATTTATACTTTAACACTTTAAGATACCTAAATTTTGATAGATTCTTTGTTTACAGCCTTTAAAAGATTTCACGCTTGGTCCAAGCAAGGACATTAATATAAATGGATATTGCTACAGGTGGTCATGTTTGGCAAAATTATATGTTCTTAATTTGTATTCCCTTCTCCTTATTCGATAGTAGTTTAGTCTTCTATAATGACATGTTTCGATGTTATTATTGTTTGGCCTAAACTTAAGTTGATAATCGATTATTTCAATATTACTATTTGTAAGACACAAAGGAAATGATATTGAGTAAGTAATCAAGTTTGATATTATTAAGCATGAAATGTTTTGTGCACATTTATATTTGATTTTTCTCCGAATATGTTAATAAATAGTTAAATACACAATATTAAAAAACAATGTAGACAGTTTAATTCTAGTATTTTTTTTAACAAATACTAATTTAACTCGTATTTACGTAAATAATAACATCGCTTTCAGCTTATAATATCAATGCTTTTGGAGAAATATAACATCAATTTTCCCCTGAAAATAACCTCGCCTTTTGCATGTCTCTACTTATCAGTCACTGGAGCATGATGCTAAAGATTAGATTTTTGATCGCTGCTACAGAATGAACATGGTGTAGGTGTAACTATTTAGCATGGCTTCTTCCGAAATTGAGATTGTACCTCTTATATATACCTATCCCTATTTGTTGTACTTTCTGCCAAGTATGTTATTATTTACCTCAAAAAGTGAAAAAGAGGTTTTATTTAAAGTTATTTGAAAGTGTACCTTTTAACTATGACCCAAAAACATGCCATACATTTGCAAATCTCATATAAATAAAAAGCCTCAAATGTTTCCTGGTGCGGGCGTGAATCGACATTTCACTGCAATAAGTTATTGTAATGGCATTTATTAATGAACCAATGTAGTTTGAATACTTCGTATTGAAGTTAAGCGGTGGGGCTACCAGTTCAATGCTATACTTTGACTATGAATAAAACCATAAACAAGAAAATAAATGAATCGCAAAACTGACTGCTAGGCCTACATAGATCGATGTGCCAGGGAATGGGTTAAAATAATATGACTAAGATTTAAGCAGATTAATAATAATAATATTTAGCACCGCGTCTTACTACCTGTTCGGGTTATATGCTTTAAGTACTAATTACTCTAATGGCTTAGGAATTGAGAAGGTTGAATTAGAGGAAGTGAACCCACATTTGCGTGGAGGGAGAGTGGAAAACCATTTAGGAAACCCCACCCCCCCAGTTCAACCGACCGAGATTCGAACCTCGATCTCCCCGTCCTCAGCAGTTGAGCTCAACACGACAAGCGCGTTAGCCAACTACGCCACCGAGGCGGGCTTAAGCAGATTAATTTAACTAAGAACTAGCCGAGAAGGTCAAATGATTTCTCTTAACTTTCCTTAGGGCATTTGAGCTGTACTACTTAATGTTGAATTTGCTGTCAAAGTGTGACTGTTTGTTGGTGTTTCTGTCCGCAGATGTCAACACAATGCCTCAACACATTTCAAGAGACATATGATTTACATTTATTAATAAATACTTGCATTTGGTACAATAATGGAAGCTTTGGATAAAGAGTTGATATTTCTGTAAAGGATTATATATAATATGCATTAGAAAGAAATATTTACCAAAATAAAGTTTATTGAAATAAAATAAAACTATTATGGATATACAATTCAACACCTATTTCTATAAATATTTTAGGCGTAACAATATAATTATGATTATGACTTATTAATCAAAATAATTATTTTAGTTTAGTAAAATATGTCTGGAATTGTTTCAAATGATAAAATAAAAAATAAAAGTCCTGGCTTAACTTATATATAGGACCATACCTCATTTAAAAATATTATTTAACAGTAAATCTTCAGTTTGATATTATTTCTGGTTGGATTAAATAAAAATAAAATTTATGAAACAATTAAGTTTTACTGATTCCTTTTATCCTATTAAAGTATTCATGATTTTTAATACAACTGAAACATCAGTAAAATCGTTACTATTTTGTTAATACAGACAGAACTTCTATTTTCTAGAAGGAATTTCCATTTCTACAGACGCCTAAAAGAGTAGTATAGCTTCTTGGTATCAGCCTGCAAGCGAGCCATACCGACTAAGCGGCCGCTGTTTGTTTGTGAAGATAGTGCTAAATTATGTGTATGGAGGGTGTCATGTGGTCAACACAACAAGCCCTTCAGTCACTGATATAAGTTTTCTAGGCCAAGGCTGCTACCTATGCATTCAAGTAGCTCCTTATTTGTCCTCACGAGACTTGAGTGGATCTTATTCCAGAACTACTGCTTCACAGAAAATCTGAAAGCACCGAGGATTAAATCTGGGACATCTAGATCTGCACTCTGTAGCCAGGAACTCTGAACACTAGACTACAAAGGTGATCAAAAATGTAGTATAGGGGAATGAAATTCTATTTTTAATAATAAAGAAAAATGAATAATTTGAAGCCATGTAGTTAATATGCAACACAATGCTTCTGGAAGAATTTGTTTGAATTATAGTATTTTTTAGTATTATTATGAGATTTCCTATGTTTTTTAAGGACACAAACATTCCTGTTTTCCATGTGTGACAACCGTGAGGCGTTATTTACTGGAATAAATACATTGCAAAGCTGCTAAGTTGACCTTACTAATATTAATATCTGTCATCTCAAGAAGATCGGCATCATCTGGAGAGACAGAAGGCTGATTGCAAACCTGTACTTGAGATAGCATGTGAAGGTGAGGATGAATGACGGAGAGACCAACAGCATAAATAAAAGAAGAGTAGTGAGGCAGGGATGTTGTTTGTCACTCAGTCTGTTCAACTTGTATGGAGAATGGCTGGCTAAGGAAGCCCTTGAGGGACGTGGCAATTTCAGGATAGAGGAGGCGTCATCAACAGAATAAAATACAGTGATCTAGCATTGCTGACCAAAAATAATGGAGAGTTTCAGGGAATGATGGACAGGCTGGTGGAGCTAGGGAGAAGATATGTTAAGAAGATTAACATTGATATGTCAAAAGTGATGGTGATTTAAAAAAATGAAGAGCCAGTGGAAATCAATATTGGAAGCAAGGAGTTGGAAAACATATTGCAGTTCAAGTAGCTGTGAAGTAAGCTGACAAAGTATGCCTACTGCATTAAGGAAATTAGGTCAAGGATCACCATGGACAAGGAAGAAACTGATTAAATGCTACATTTAGATCATCCCGCTATATGGAACAGAAACTTGGACTCCTAGAAGGATGGAAAAGAAATACTTGGAGAGCCTTGAAATGTAGAGCTGGGGAAGACATGAGACTATCAGGTGAACAGACAGGGGGACAAATGAAAAAGTCCTAAGAAGAGTGGGTGAGAAGAGAACCATTTTGGATGTTATTCTTCAGCGCAAAGCAAACTGGATTGGACAAATCCCTGGAAGGAAGTGTCTTTTGCACAACGTCATAGAAGGAAAGAAGAAAATTCTCGGAGCTGAATGAGGAGGCAAAGGACAGGGTGCATAATGGTCTAAGTTCACTGACAAAGGACTGTCATGAGGCAAAACACCTAATTATAATTTTATCTAACAGACACTATCCAGTAGTGTTTCCCACAGTTTAGTGGCCAATTATATATCTTAAGTCATCCCCTTAAATCCAGAGACCAACACTTTGGCTGCTAGGGAAGGTGGGGTGCACATGCGAAGAAAATTGGCCATTCCATCTAATCCAATGACCTAGTTTTAATTTTATTGGAACTCATCAAGAGCAAGGTTTTTTTTTAGTTTCCTCTTTAAGGTAGATTTCTAGCGAGATTCAATTAATGAATAATTTTTCCAACTAATTGTCAACAAATGTGCACCAGTGGACACATGGTCTATGATGTATATATTGCAATATACTGAAATTGCCAGTGATGAGACAGGAGTTTGAATCTTAATTGGCATGCAAAGGTTGTTTTTTCCTAAATGGTTTCTCACTCTCCCTCCAAGGAAATTAAGGTACATTTTCTTTGAATTTTACCTTCCTTTTTCCTAATCCATTGCTGATATCCCAGGCAGAATGTAAGAAACAGCATACAAAAAGATATCTACAAAAAATTACATAGAAATGTTAATTTGTTTTGATTAAAAGGTTTACCGTGAAAACATATTCATTCTTCAGATATTTTACCATGTAAGATAGTACAACAGTTTCCAATATGCTTATTACAAGCTATTGTTAACCTTATGTTATTTTTGTCACTTAGATTAGAAACATAAAATGTTATCTTTCACAAAGACCAAAACCAAATAATCTATTTAAATATTTACAGTGCTGGTTATGTATTAGTTTGAACTTTTGTATAATTCCCTCCGCCATAATACATCACAGTTTATTATACAAACAGTAGGCTCATAGCAACACTAATTTTATTTGTATTTATTTTTAAAACAACTATGCATCTACTCTGTATGTACACTTACATAGCTAAATTATAACATAATAAAGTTTAGTGGTCATGTATTTATGTGAGACTCATTTTTTTATCTGTCAGATTCTGAAGCTTCCATTCACTTAAAATAAACTAGCCTGCAGACATTTTTATGTTCCAATATAATACAGCAGAGCAATCATTTAATGGATTTATATTACAGATTTCAAGACATCAAGTATTTATTTGGCACCATATTTTAAAATATGATCCAGCCAATATAAGCTGATAAAACACCATAAATATCAAATATCTGAACAAGCAGTGTTTTTATAAATATCATGACTATGAGTAACATGACAGGTGTGATAAGTGAGGTTGTGAGAGGTGGGAATTTTAAATAACCCAGTTGGCTGTGAAATTTTATGGATTAATTATATGCAAAATTTGCTGAATTTGTGTAAAAATGTGAAAGATTCAATGAAATAAGTATACAATTTTATATATATATATATATAAAAATTAGGACATGTTTAAATTTTATAAAAGCTTAAAACAAGATTTAAACTAGAACAGTTAACAATTAATTAGTATCATAATAAAATGATCCAAGGTTTAATCGTAATATAAAGATAGTAAGAATATTTTTAATGTAAATACAATGTTATACAGATTTTTAGATATTATTATTTTAAATGGTGTTTTTGTGATTGAATAGAATAAAGATGCTCATTGATCTATTCCAACCCAAATACTAGAAGAAAGAAATACCAACATCCAACATACTGTTTAAAATGTCTACAAAGCTGTGTACTCTAAAAAAATCACTAAGAAAACCACTAAATGTCTTTACTTGGTAATCTGTCACACATCAATGCTTTTCATAACAGGTTGTATTCATGTAAAATGATTTTATAAAAGCGATGACCTTTAAACTAAACTGTGGGACAAAATAAAATAATTAATTGAATGATTGCCTAATGGATCAGAAATAAAAAGTTTTATAACACTGTTCAAAAATATGCAGCTTGTGATAAGGAAGGAAGCCAACCAGTTAGGTTAGTTAACCCTACCTTGAAAAAAACAAATTAACTTATTTATTCATTTCTTCATACACTTTTCAAACTTCCAACCTCTTAACACTTTCAGTTACACATTCTTTTAAATTTTCAAATATATTAATATTTCATAGTAGGAAAGACATATTATATGAAAGTTGAAAATAACAAACTTGCAGGGTTGGCTTTCTTCCCTATCACTTACATCACATAATGTTTCCACGCTGTTTTTATATATAAAATAATTAAATTGTGACAAATACTTAAATTGATTTTAGGACCATATTTCCACTATACTGCTTAGAACAAACACACTTTAAGAGGACGAAATAAAGCATTGCCAGGTAGCAAACAGCAGGACTAAATAAAACAAGAATCCACAAGAAACAGAATATTTAAAAAAAAAATGGTGTGTGTGGAATTACAAAAAAACTAATGTTGTTTGAAAAATAAAAATACTTGTAGACATCTCAATGAAAAATATTATGACTAATAGTAATAAGATAAATCAGTTTACATTGAGTAGGAAAAGTCTCCTTGAAGTGGAATAGCTTCGCAGCAGTGCAATGGATCCTTCTAGCTTAATCTGTATAAATTTCAAAAATATATTTAAAATAATAAAATATTACATGATGTTCCCTATCAAACCTTGTAGTAATTCCAACGTGCATGTTTGCACATATATATAAGGATAGGCGCTTTGAGGAGTCAAGTTGTAGCAATAGTTTGGGTTGGGGTGGGGGGTGGATTCATACCTAAGCTTGTGGTTTATTGGAGTCAAAAAATTAATGCCAACTACTTTAAACTACTTCTAGAGGGATTTGATTTAATATTTCAAAACCTTGTTTTTTCCCACAAGTCACGGACAATTTAAAAAAAAAATCAGCCAAAATTAATAACATTTTACCATTTGTTATTAATGTTATTTTTAGGGATGTGCAAAAAAACTTATTCAGTTTGAGATGACATCGAGAAATTTTACTATTAGTACAAAAATGAGTTAGTATTTATCATATAAAAAAGTTTATTCCAATGTTCAATGTTAGGCTACTAAATGAAGTTAGCCCCGTTTTTAAACTCCTTGCTTCAAAATAATATTGCCAATGCTAAAAAGTTGCCATAGTTCGTTGTTTGTAACCCAAGTAGTAATAAAATTATGTCTAGTTAATAATTAAAATAATAATAATAGTCTAAATTAGATCAAAGTTATTTTGAGAAAAAATATCACATGGTCTTCAAGTCTATAGTAGGGCTTACCTGTCAAATTGTGCTAGAACCTACTGTTTAAGAATACAAGTTTTTCAGTATGTATTGGCCAAGTATTTTCACGTCTCATGCCGCACTAAAGAGTCATTCACTTGCCATTTGGATTGCAGCTATGCCCAAGTAATGACGGGCTAGTGTAGGCAACAGAAAATCAAAGTTTATTTTACTTCCACCAAACCAAAGGGTTCTTGTGCCGTGAGATGACAGTTTTTTTCAAATATCTATTTAGACATAGCTCTTCTATTAAAGAAATAAATTATCTTTTGCAAGCTTTTCAAATCTGAACCAAAATGAAAAACCTTCTTTGTTCCCTCCATGATGTGTTTGAGTTCGTAGTTCTTTTAAGTTTTAACGTGGCTTTGTTAGGAAATTTATTATGAAAGTTATTTGCTTTTTTTTAGGTGAGATTTCTATTATTTGTCTTGATCTTGAATTTTTGAGTCTCGCACATTCCTTGTTATTTTCATAGGTAGTAAATCTAGAGCTGGGATTTTTATGGAGTATAATATTACAAAATATGTAGTAAGACACAGTGAAATATATAAGTAAATAAGAAATATCATGTAAAAAGAATATTTTATCAAACAAGCAAAATTTACATTGTTTAAAATGTTATTGGCACATACATTGATGGATTACTTGAACTTCTCTGCACAAAACACAATTATTTAAATTTGAATGTTTTCTGTAATCATCGAATGCCGCTTGTATGCAGAAAATGTATTTTCCATGTCATCGTTTGTCCATGAGGTATAATATTAACAGTATAATTTTCTTGAGAGGTTTCTTTTTAATACTGCCTGAAACTTAGTAGAAACATTTTCACCAGTTCTGTGTTGAACAGCAATTATATTTTTAATTGCAACTTCCATGATAGCTTTAGATTCTTGTAATGGAAGTCCAGATGATGATACTCTTTGGTAACCAGGTGCTCCTGACGTAGCTTATGCAGTTGAACAGCCCACTTTTGGATCAGTGAATGTGTTCTTAGAGTCACACACATATCTAATACTGACTTCACAATTAAGTTTGCTACTTCTATCCATGCTCCCCATCTTGTTAGAACTTGTCGCCGAGGGCAATGGCACATCAAACAATAGCTGTTTGTAAGTTTTGACTTGTTTGGGGCTTTCACAAACACCTTACGTTGTCACATACATTAATCTATTCATCCAACACCTCATCTCAGTCGGTAGCATGTTTATCTACTGAGCTAAGGGCCTAGGATTCAATCCCGGGCATGGCCGAAAAATTGATCATCGGTGAAATTTGGGTTTACCCTTTCATGAAATTAACGGCCGGAGACTGAATGTTGTGCCTGTCCTAGTCTTAAGATAGATTATAAGGCCTATGAAGCTATGACAGGACTAGTAAGCTTGTAGTGGAAAATATATAGCTTGAATAAAAAACTGACCCAGGCCATAGGCTGGAAACCGTAATGGATGTAAAAAAATAATCTATTCACTTGGTGGAGCTTGGCTCTAATGTCGTCCACAAAATGTTGTGGTCCATGAGCCAAGCTTGAAATGTTTCACATCAGGGTAGACTAACTTCAATTCACTTGAAATTTTCATCAAATGCATCGTGGCATTCAAATTCAACTTTCTCCTCATGAAATCACTTAGGCCACAACAATTTTAATCCATAATTAACTAATCTTGTAACATGATTCACATGGTCCAGCCCTTTGCAGTAAATCAAATATGCAAAGTTGCTCAGGAGCTAGCTTACCTGCCAGAAGGTTCACGTCAAAGAGATCCTAAGCATCCATGGTTTCATCAAAAGCAACTCATATGAAGGCATCAATTGGGAAATTTCTTATGCTTTCCATAGTTTCTTCAAAGCAGATCTGCAAATTATTATTTTTGGGTATTGAATTATTATCAATTTGTCACCTTCAGTACTTTTATAAGGATGCAAATTCATGCACCATTGGATGATCAAAGTGACCCTCGCACTATACAAGTATCCTTAGACTTTGTTTCTTGAAATAAAGCAATTCTGCATCTGTGTTAAAAGCAGTTGCGTATTCAAAGAAATCTGTTGTTTATTTTTATATGAAGTGTGCTCCATAAATGTTGCTCCAATTGTGATTCCACAGAACATCCAATATTTGTTGTTGCAAGCTTGACACATTTCAACTTTACTGTCAAATGTGAAGGAGTCGTCAATCTTAGCCCATGATTTTAATTTTGTAGCCATAACAAAAAAAGAAAAAATCCTGATGGTAGTGTAATGTCAAAGTTTCACTTCCAACCACTCATATGAAACTAAAACTACTTTGAATTAGGGGCAAAAACTTGACTTTAAATAAGGTGGATTTTACCCTTTTAAATAGTCCATTGACACATTTTTGTTTCAGATGCTTCATTAAAACCAAACCACAACAAACTAAGCAATGTCTAAAAATTCAACAAATTTCCAATTAGTATACAAATTTATTAAAAATATCACAAAATATGTAGCTTTAAGTAAAATCACTCAAAATTTTTAAAAATGTAAAAATATGTAAAATGAAAATAAAACATAATAGCTGTTATTCCTTAACATTTTTATTTTCTAACCATCTAAATGGCGAGGAATAGAATATATTTATATAAAAATCTCAGCTCTAGACTAATGATATTACCTATCAAAAGTGACAGCTGCAGATAAGATGAACTTACTTATAAATATGTGAAAGTAGATCTAATAGCTTTTCTAGTAGTCAGTTAAAAGTGGAATGTTGACATCCTCAAAAATATGATATATTATATTTCTGGGTACAATTTTTTTTTTTCACTCAAAGCAAAATAATATACTTTGTATTGCATCCATTTTTAAATATAATTTTATTAAAAATATAACTTTGTTCAGTGGATTATTTTAAAAAGATCTAACAACAACTTCCTACCTTTGAGTGTTTGGATCCTGGGAGAGTGAACAATAGGTCAAAAATACTTAAGTTTTTCCCAAATTTGCCAACATAGCAAAGGATAAAGGCCTGGGTAAAATCGTGTGAGCTTTACTTGAACTGTCTTACCCTAACCCAGGTTACATACAAAAACAAATAAATAAAAAGGTTCTAATAGAATTTATTGCTACAATTAAAACAAATCACATGCAAAATCCATGTCAAATACTTGTCTAAATCAATTTTTGAATCAATATAATTGAAATAAAATTAATGGTAAAAAAATAATTTTTAATCTCAAGTTAAAGAAAGTTCAGCGAAGTGTTTTACTTTCAGATATTATCTAGATCAGTGCTATATTTAAAAAAAATCTTTTGACAATATTAATTGCAAGTTCAAACTTTTGTTTGCATGATAAAAGTAATTTTTTGGAACCATTTTATACCCTATTTTAAACGAAAGTAGTTCTAGATTAATACTAGCTCTTAACCTGAATAGTCGACTGTGAGCTCTGGGGAAATGAAGATATTTTCTAGAAGCAAGAATTGACCAATACAGACACTTTACAATAATTTGCATAAAGTGTAAGTTTCTCATTACACGCTTCAGTGGCTGCATGGTTTAAGGTGTCACTCTAGCAGTATACTAAACTAATGATGACGGGGAAATCGAGGTTTGAATTTTGCTCAAGTGTGGTGAGAGTAGTTTTTCCAATATGGTTTTCCACTTTATCTCCATACAAATGTGAGTACACTTCATCAGAATATAACCTTCCTCATCCATAAAATCATTAGTGTAATTATTACATAAGTGTATAACCCAAATAAGTATTAAGATGCGAAGTACCAAAAAGCAGTTCAGAATTCCAAAGTACCCAACAAGGGGTGAACAAGCTATATACTGTGATAAGTGCAACGAGTGGCTCCACTTTACCTACATCGGATGGGAATACACGGAAAGTGACAACACAGGACTATAGTATAAGCGTGAGAACTGCATAGAAGCGGACAAACGACAACAGGAAGAACTAAGGGAGATACGATAGAGAATCAAACAGTCACTGACACTCATTCAAGAGCCGAAGCCTAGACATGTCATTCTGGCTCTCCCTATTCTCAGGTTAGGACCACAAAGACCCAAACAATTTTATCCAACAACGCTAACCCCACTCTCTATTCATAAGGGACTAGAGATGGGCGAAACCGTGATTTTACAATATCAGTGAATACAGAGACTGTGATTTAAAATTATCGGTGATTTATACCAGTGCTTTTTCATTGTGACCTGTATTCACAGTGTCTTGATGGACCGATATTTTTTCACTTTCCAAACACAGTCAAAGCTAGTATTTAACTGCTGTTTGAGTAGGCGAGTACAATCGAGTATGGAGTATTCATGAGTATTTAGTATTTACTCGAATAGTCCTATGAGTATCGGCTGGAAGGAAACTAATCACTCGGGTGTTTGGCGGCTTGCAATGGAATTCGATACTTAAAGGCCTAACATAAACTCTTCCTGTTGGCACTGACATTGACAATTGACATACAGCTACCTAATCTTTCAAGGTTTTATGTTGCCTGACTAATGTACAGTCAATAGAAAAGATGTTTTTTAATGTGTTTCATACAGTTGATAGAAAGAGAAAGAAAAAAATGTTATGTAATATTTTATAGTGAAATGTTATATAATTTGGGCAAAACTAGCGGTCTAACAAACATTATGTTAAATTTAAATACCATTATTAAAACTTATTTGACATACCATGATAAACTCTTGTAATTGTGTAGTTTATTTAGTGATCTGTTTTACTACAATTAAAATTTATGTGACATTAAAAATGAACATAACATAATGGCGATTGGCTTAGAAAATGTTGTTTGGGATGCAGGTCATGTATTATATTATTGAAGTGTTATTTTATTTTAAATACCGTACATCTATTAGAAGCAAATAAACTTTAGATTAGACTAAAGGATGATTAGGATCATCAACGTATAGTAAATACTAAGGTTCATTTATATATCTTCTATTTTGTAACCTATTTTAATTTATTATTTGCGTTTTTGGGTATAGGATCACAGAAAAAAAGAATAAATGATTTTTTTTCGTAGCCTACTTTTAAAAATGTGAGATTTAATTTAATTGGTAAGCAAGCTTTTCAATTTTATTAACAAATATTTTGTATTGAAAACGCATGTGAATGAAACATTTAAACCATCAAAGTCATTTTTACGTAGCAATTTGATACCATTTTTGAAAAATAAGCTCTACGAGATCAAGTGTTTTAAATAGAAATGACATGTACAACATGCCAGTCATTAAGGTTGATTCTCAATTAGCTGGTAGAAAATAAAAAATAAAATAAAAACAAGTGCCGTAAAGATAGTATCTGTTGCCATCTGATACAAGTATGGAGTATCTCCGGTCACTGATATCTCAATCACCAATACTTTTGAGATTGAGTCACTGGGAGTAGCGGTGATCATATGGTATCGGTGAATAAATCAGTCAGTGATTTATCACCCCTCTTTATAAGGGACTACATAGGAGCTATCTATGGCTCCCTATATTAAAAGAATGACTCCTTCACGAAACCGCCCACTATTGAAAATGCCATGAGAGCTATTCCCCAACTGGGAAGAGCTGAGCACCAGAAACAAGGACCAATTAGACTTCAAACACATCAAGAACAAATTACAAGCCTAGTTGTATGGAGAAGCTCAACCTAGAGACAAATCTGTGGAACAGTTTATTTTGAAAAATAGTAAAGACTAAAGAAGAAATTCTCCCCACACAAACCAGAGGAACGCACAATACCAATGGCCCTTGAACTATTACATCCCATTCTAAGGCCCTTCCTTACTTTAGTATCCCCTACTACCCAGATCAACTTCTAAAGTGAGCAAAAAAGTTCAGCTATACCTTCACCCTTCACCTTACCCTGGTGCCAGAAAGGCCCTCAACCCTTACAACTCAAGAGATCCTCGCACAACTCCACCATGCAACTACTGCTCTGAGCAACATTTTCATAAGGATTCAGTCGTAATCACCACAAGGAATGAGAAAGCACAAGAGAGGCTAGCACTCCCAGCACTTCCAATCAGTCAGGGAAACAATGAGATAAAAAATGGCCAAGCTCACCCCTAAGAACAGAGGATGTCTTAGGAATCTATTCCTTGAGAGGAAGACTTAGAATCTTGATACACACAAAAATCGAATCTTTTATTGCTGTAGTGGACTCTGGGGCACCCGTAAATTTACTAAAAACTCTATTCTTGCAGAGGTCTTCCCACCCACCTATAAACACAAATCTACAAGTACTGGGACTAAGCACTGCCTCAGATCCTGTTCTGTCTCTAAATCACAAAGAAAAAAGCCACTGGTTTAAGTCCTAGTGAGATCCTGCTAGGACAACCTTACCACGACCAGTAGAGTGGACAGCCCCTGGCCAAGCAGCTGTGGTAGACAAACCAAACCCTAGATGAGTGAAGTCCTAGGGAGAACTGCTCAGTAAACAGCGACTAGACAAAGGTGCATCAGCTACAGAACCAAGATGGCTCCTTGAAAAGACAACTCAATCTAGGACACCTAGCTCCAGGTAGAAGAGTGCTAGTCCAAAACCACTTCCTATCAATGCTCCCTGAGGGAATCCATGCGAGATCTTGCCCCTTATGGATCAGGCCATACATAGTACAAAGAACATGGGATCAACTGCAAGTGCACCCAGAACCGACCTAGAAAAGGTCAACCTCTGAGTGCCTACAGTTGGAGGGAATAGTTTTCCATTGAGGATTGTTACAACCACCCCAAACCCCCTTTTTTTTCATCGACTCTGAGCAATTCACCTCGCAACTGTGTGCTGACTGATTAACAGAGGGTGAACTGGTGGTCTAGGGGTAAGGTGTCAGACTTCTATGCTGGCGGCCGGGATTCAATCCTCGGTCCCGGCACAGATTTATCTGATTACCAAACCCTTCCTTCACCTCTGACAAGACATCTTGTGAATGTGGGGAATGCCAGGCCTCCACCGTGGTTCGAATTCCACGTTAAACTGTAGGTCCTCCATTTCATCTCACAATCACCCTACCATTACACATTAGCGTAAGTGCGTATAACCCGAACAGGTAGTAAGACGTGGTGCTAATAATAATAATGATTAACAGAGATTGGCCGTGCGCTCGCCAAAGACAAGAGTCGGTACAGAGAGAAGTGGAACACAACTTCTCAACCTAGTTCATCCTCAAAGGAGCGTACAACAATCGGGGAAAACAACATAGCTTGATAAATTCTTTAAATGTGTATTTAATTGATAGACTATTTAAATGTGTATCCATATTATCATAGTTAGGTGAGGTGTGAGGTGTTTAGTTTTAATAACTAAGGATAGTGGAAGTTTTTATTTTGCTTGGGAATAATGTGAAAGAGAGAGGAAACAACGAAATAAGTAAAACTTTCTTGTTTAAAAAAACAACAACAAAAAATATCGCCCCATGGTTGAGTCATTCTGGTCCGCATCCTTGGTAAACTAATCCTTTCCCGTCAGGTTGTGCCGTTCAGGCTGTCTCTCAGAGAACCTCTACAAATCACCATGGTACAGATCATTCAGGGACCCACAGAAAATAATGGAAGTTATAACAGCAGTAAGTCAACTGGCATCGTGTTTGTCTGAGAACAAGAATAAATGGAACAATGAGCATGTGGTAAGTCAGAATGGGCAGGTTTAATTTTGTTTAAGAAAATAGGATTTAAAAAATCACAACAAAAATAAATTACTTTCAATTCTAAGAAGCTTAATCCAACTTTTGATTCTGTCTGTCACCTTGATCTTATTTGTTGCTACATCAAGAATAAACCCCCCCCCCCCCCTTACTCCCTCCCGCTGAATTGAGCCCAGTTAGGCAGGTATAGCCCAATTTTCTTATGAAAAGACTTTTGAAAGGTCTGTTTTCCTACCAGAACCCTATTATAGTAGACTTTTTGGTAGGATCATTATTCGTAAGAAAAGACGACTATAGCAACCACTCTCATACTACTGACATTGGTTTTCCTCTTCCCAAATAGTACAAACAATTTGACTAAATGCTTGGCTAGCATGTTGCGAGTACCAAGCACTGCTGCTTGGAAATCTACCTGCATCCACAATAAGAAAGGTGGTATCTGACAGCTAAGAAAAGTTACTATGTAGCCATTCACCAAACCATATGATCTTTAAGACCATATGTTGAGTTGTTGTTACTTTTGGCAATTAAAACATTCAAACAAACAAACAATTTGTTTTAAATTTTTAACAGTTTTTACATAAATGAAACATAAACTTATGAAAATAACTGTATAGATGATTCTTTTTGTTTCCAGTGGGAGCGGCGTCTGTGATTCACTTAAAAATCCTTTTCAAACGAGAGCTTCTAAAATGTGGCATACTCTTCTGAAATCAAGATGACAAACCAGCTGAAAATAGCGCAGTTGATGACGTCATATGAACCGGCTTGTTGAATGTGTTCAAGTACTGTCTACAAAATAAAAAGTTTTATTTTGATACTAATAATTTTGTATAATATCTCTTGTCACAACCGTAAAACAAAAAACATTAAAGTTGAACATATTTTGTTCTTTCAATAAGTTAGGAAAATGCCAATTATAGAGTAATTCTCAGAAAAATATTACTATACCCGTTTATAACACTTTTTACTATAATATAGTATTAGTAGGCAAATAATAATGTATTATTTAATTTCCTAATAGGCTGACGTTAGTGACTTTCAGCGAATGTTTGCGGTAAAGAACGTTCTGCTCGCTGGCACAACCTCTCCTGTCGTGGATGCCCTGTAGTTTTAGACAGAAGAAATTGAAACAATATCTCTTTGACATTTTTTAGATTAAAGCAAATATATCTCTATTTTCAGGTTGGGAATGGGAATTCCAAAAATCAAGATTCTTGCACACCCCTAACAATCATTCTTTGTTTACATCACCATGGAAAGTCTGAGCTATGTATTATTGTATATCAACAAATAAATTATAACAACTTAATTCTTACTTAAGTAATATGGTGCAACAAATAGCTACAGAGCTGAGAGAAGGGTCGATTCAAAGTTCTCTTCGTAGCACAAAATCTGCAACCAGAGCTACAAGGATCCACTACTCATTAATTGGATTCAAGAATTTGACGGTCACATCTCTCTGGAGGTTTCACCAAGTTGTGACAGTAATTATAATTAATACACTCCACTCCCTCCTAAAAATGTCCAAAAGAACAAAATCTAAGTCTAAGGACTGGGTGATAATGAGGGATTTTCATGAAAAGGCAACTAACTATAAATGCCTTCTTGTAGAGTAAAGCTTTAACTACCAAAATTATGTTTTTCCACTCAGATTTTGTATATCACTTTTAACTTTACATTCGTCCATATGTAAACTTATAATAAATTATAAGCTTTAGTGTTGTAAAAAATTAAAAGCCTATTTTTTGGTATGTATGCTATTAAAAAAAGTGTAACATTAAGAGCCAAGAAGACTTTACAGACACAATGCCAACGCTCTTACAGAATCTTTGAAACTAAAAGAGTGATTAAGAATTGTAAACAAAATCATCAGGATTGTGGAACAAATAATTGTAATATTAATACATATATATCAAAAAATTTTCTTATGAACTCAAAACTAAATTGTTAAGTGCTATTTAGTATATTTTTGTAAACAATTTACATAGCACTAAAATAAATTATTGGCAGGATATTTTGGGAATATTAAAAAATATTAAATTACTAGATAAGAATATCAAAAGAAAACATTTATATTAATAAATCTGTTCACATTTAAATGATAACAGGTGCCTTTGATATAAAATACTTGATACTAAAATATATATTTTTGAAATAAATAATTGGTTAATGGTAATTCACATATTATGTGTAAGTCAAGTTAAGATTATTTGCCAAGATTTTGAGTAGTTCCTAATTTTAGGAACCATATGATCCCAAACATGTTTTGTTTAAATATACACTTTGACTTTAATATAATTTGAGTATGGTTTGTCTAGCTAAAAATGCACAAGATAATAATAATTAATGAGATGTATTTTTTTAAATCTAATTTAAAATATTTCTTTTAAATAATAAGATCCAACTCAAATACTTTGTTGAGTCAATCAACTTTCTGCTTTTTCCTTAAATTATGTATTATAGCTTCATTGAATTTAATTCAACTTGTAGAAATTATTGGTTCTTGTTAATTAAGTTGCTTGATTTTAATTAGTGCAAAAAAAGTTTTGATAAATGTATGATGACATGCAATGTCATGAGATGACAGCTCCATAAGATTTATTGTTCATTGAAAACTACAACCATTAGTATGTTAGGGATCTATTCGTCTAGAAATGGGCAATATATAAAAACAAACATTGTCTATACTTACACTAATGTAATAAATAGTGTTTTACAACTACTAGTTCTGTCAGAGCTGATATAAAACACAAAAATGAACCACAGAGTCACACATTACTGCAATCCATTTACAAATAAAATATAATATGTACTGGGAGGCTCAAATAACAACCCCATTAAAATGATGGATCTAAGTTAGGATTCTTTGAACCCAGTATTCTAGAAATCGAGGATTCCAGACTCTTGACTATGAGCCCCTATAAGTGTTGGTAAATAAGTTCCAGTCCAGTGAGTCCAAGCGGACCAATCAGGTCGAGTGTGTTTCAGTAAGAAATATTTGTGGAATTTGGGTCAGTGTGATGTCTTGTGCATCTAGACTGGTGTTTAGGAGACCAATGACTGTTACGTGAGTGATAACTTATAGGTGAAGAAGTGACTTATGACATGTGATGTGTTTAAATTGAATGGTATAAATGTCAACTCTTTAAATTATTGATTAATTTTTTATTTTTTCCATTTATTCTTTGTGTTTTTAACTATCATGTGTGTATTTGATTTACTAATTAATTTACATAGTTGGTTATTCCTTTTTAAATAATTCATTGAATGTTGAATTGTAATTTGTATCTGACTCAGGGTACAGGTTTTGTTCAATATTACAATCTTGAATATTTTTTGCGTTTTTTAATTGTATTTAATCTGAAGCATATCTCTAGAGTTTAAAAAGAGCTCAGAGCGCATACAATGAAATGTGAATAGCTCACAATCCCCCTGTGGTGTGGCAATATGAATATGCATGGCTCCATGTTTGATTACTATTTAACTTTGAATACTTTTCTCCTCTCTACATGACAACCAAAATGACCCAACTTTAGCTGATGCCTAAATGAACATTAAACCTCGTTTGAGGGTTCAAATATTGTGGAAACATCTGAGAAACTAAAATTCTATGACAACGAGAATAAAATTAAAAGCTTAGTTTAATTATCTATACAAATTATGTAAATACTTTTACTAAGCAGATGATAAATAAGTAATAGTTTGTTTGGAATGCTGTGTATTGGCAAAAATGAGCCTCTGCAGATGGATCTTAATTAAAGATGGGTCAAATCCACATGTTTTTTCTAACCTACAAATCTCAAATATGAATCTTAGAAGAAAAAATAAGTGAGAGAACATCTTTCCCAAATTATAATAATTTTTTTTTCAATTTTGATTTTGTTAACATTAATTCAATAAAAGATGACAATTTTTTTAAAGTTATAATGGTTGTATTCAAATTCATTTAAATGTTAGTGGGGGCTGGTTAGGATTGTCTTATCATTTTAGGCTAGGCCACTAGTAAGCGTCATATCATTAGTTTTATCCAACTCTTGAATATTTAAACAATTCGAAGATTTGTGGAATCCATCTATAATATAAAAGCACACTTAACTATAGTTATTTGAGCTTCCCAGTGATAAACACTTTAAGAGAGTTAACTAATCACTTGTGAATATTTACATTATTCATTAGAAGAGGAGGGCAGAGAATTATCATCTCTGCTGCTGATGTAAATGCAGTTGATGTTCCGCTGGTGGGAAACCCTTGATGCAAACAGCACAAGAAGTTGGAGGCTGCATGTTAACAGCATGAGAGAGCATGTGGTTCTGAAGTTTCTGATCCACAGAATGGGAGAGCAAATGATTCTGAAGTTTCTGATCCACAGAATGGGAGAGCAAATGATTCTGAAGTTTCTGATCCACAGAATGGGAGAGTATATGATTCTGAAGTTTCTGATCCACAGAATGGGAGAGTATATGAATTCTGAAGTTTCTGATCCACAGAATGGGAGAGTAGGTGATTCTGAAGTTTCTGATCCACAGAATGGGCCAGTAAATGATTCTGAAGCTTTTGATCTACAGCATGTGTGAGTATGTGGCTCTGTAGTTTTTGATCTGCTGAATGCGTCAGCATGTGTGTCTGTAGTTTCTGGTCGGTTGTAAAGTGTTTCGGGCACACCGAACACTGAAATTGCCGCGTGTTGTTGTGCGTACGCATGTGATTCTGCAACTTTTCATTGCGGGCAAAACTTTTGGAACACACCGTACATGAGTAAGGCTTAACTCCAGTGTGCGTACGCATGTGGATTTTCAACCTCTCGTTCCGGGCGAAGGCCTTCGGACAAACAGTGCATAGGTAGGGTCGAACACCCGTATGCGTCCGCATGTGGATCTTAAGCTTCTCATTACGGGCGAAAGCTTTGGGGCAGAGCTTACATGCGTAAGGACGCACACCAGTGTGGGTGCGCATATGTATTGTGAGCTTCTCACTGCGTGAGAAAGTCTTGGGGCAGACAGTGCAAGAGTATGGGCGCACACCTGTATGGATGCGCATGTGGATGTGCAGCTTTTCATTCCGGGCAAAGCTTTTTGCGCACACTGAGCAGGTATAGGGGCGCACACCAGTGTGGACACGCATGTGTATCTGCAACTTCTCCTTGCGTGCAAATGTTTTGGTGCAAACAGTGCATAGGTACGGCCGGATGCCGGTGTGGACACGTGTGTGCAGCTGGAGCTTGTCATTGCGAGCAAACGCCTTGCCACACACAGCACACGAGTATGGTTTCTCTCCGGTATGTATTCGTGTGTGGATCTGCAGCTTGTCTTTGCGAGAGAAGCTTTTCAAACACTGTAGACAGGGGAAAAGTTTTTCCTTGGGCGCAGCGCCGGACTGGTCCTGACCTCGTATATGTGTTAGTCCGTTGTCCGCAGAGTACATCATCTGGCTGCCGGACACACCCTCCTGGGAGTATGCCAGCATTTTACCACTAGCATCCAAACAGGGGACCCCATCCACTAACACACACAACACACAATTTACTCTATTGGAGGCCAAAGTCCCATTACAATCTATTGCTTTGTCAAATATTTTTACATTTAAGAGTTCATAAAAAAGGAAAAGGTGCATGTGGTTCATATGAACACAAGATTTATATACTATGAAACTAATATTTAAAGAATAATAACTAAAAGCCAATCAACTTATTTTAGACTTCAGCCAAAGTCAAGGGAATTGAGAGATTGTGATTCTGATAATAATGAGAAATAGGGATGCTGATTAAAGAATTAGGCTTATACTTTACTAACTTTCTTATATTTAGTTCAAATTTAGTTGAGTAAGACTGCAATCGTTAACAAAATAAAAATCACGCTTATTTTATTTCAAGTGTTGTTAGCTTATACAGGTGGTCCACCATGAAACTCCAACAAAGCTATTATTTTTTCATTTAAGGTTGTACATCTGTAATTCTGAATGGAACAAGAGCAGAGATTCACAAAGCTCTGCGAACATTTTGATGTGCACATCAGATTCACAATGGCGCTGCAGTCAGTCATTTTCTAAAATACAACTCCAAGAGCGCACGGGTTGTGTGGTGGTATGCAGGATCAAGAACGGTCACTCAGGTGCAACAAAGAAAGTTTTTCATCATCAATTACTCTTCCATGCCTATAAGGTACAAATTTTGCAGGAAATCAGACATGACAATTGGCAAAAATGAAAATTGCAATCATTATGCTGGAATGCATAGATGATAAACTTTTTATTGCACACATTGTTTAAGAGAAGGCAACCTTCCACATATCTTGGAAGTTGAATAAGCATATTGTGCGAATTTGGGGATAAAAAAAATCGACATGTGCACGATAGTCGAATATTAATGTTTGGTGTGGTGGTCTATTGCAAGATATGATTGCTGAACCATTTTTATTTGCTGAAAACATTGTCACTAGTGTGGTATATATGGATATTATTTAGATCTTTGCTGTATCAAAGATAGCAGCCATGTAGTTCACCATCATTTTTCAGCAGGGTGGGGCCCCATTCCTTTGGATAGGTCGTGATGATCTAATTCCCTAGCTTCTGTGTTCCCCTGACTTTACCCCAATAAATTTATTCTTATGGGAGTATGTCAAAAGACAAAATGTATTCAAAGCGAGTTAACAGCATAATGGATTTGAGACAGCTCATAACAGATATCATAAACATTGTCACAGGAGACATGTTGCTGAACACCTGATGTGAAATTGACTACAGACTAGACATCCTTCATGCCACCAAAAGTCCTCATATGGAAGAGAACTGAACTTAACAGAACCTTTGTGAGTATTACTATTTTGTAAATATTCCCCTTCAAACTGTGTTTAAAATGTTGGAGTCTCATGGTAGACACCCTGTATTATCAGGTACTGTAATAAAAGCTTGTTAACTTATATTATTAATATTATACACTATATAAGTTATTCTTAAATTATTTAGCCAATTATAAGCCTTATTAAATTTATTATTTTAGGAGAAATCGTTAAATGGTTTGTGGCAATTACTAACAAAACTTTAAAAACATTTTCGTTTAAATTAAGTAGACTACAACAGTTGTCCACACTATGTACAACAAACCTAATAACACCAAATATAACCAATTTAATAACTCTTATAATAGAGTAAATTATTTATGAATCCTTTGTATGTACCACACGATCAGTATTGATAGTCAGGAATGATCAGCAAAATAGCTCAGCCCTATAAAAAGTGTTTTTATTTGACTATCTTGTTTGTTCACAGAAAATTGTCAAATTTCATGTTCCAGTTATTCCAGCCTTCCTGATAAAAAAAGGACAATTATTATCCATTGAAAGTATATTTATATCTGTAAAATTCGACACTACATTTTACCACATTGTAAAAATAATCTTATTAATGATATTGTATGTTTAAAAATGAGGTGGCCCAATGGCTAAATAATTATATAATAAAGGAAATTGATAAACAGTTGGCACAATGTGTTTCTAACAGTCTTTTTTAAAATTCAAAATGTAGTAGTCCAATGTTTGTGTTATTTGTATTCTTTTCTTTCATCTTTTTGTTTGATTTAGGCAACAATGCCGAAATACTGTTCTATTTATGTTAAAATGTGTGTGTGCGACTATTTATTCTATAAAAGACAGAAGAAAGGAAGAAGATGGTCACCTTTGTGCATTGGATTTTTTCCACATTTTGTTCCTCTTTACCTTGGTGGGCTTTCTTCATCAATTTTACTCTTAGTAGTTTATTTTTCCTTTTTCTTTAATTTTATCAATTTCTTTTATTATATAATTTTTATATAATTTTATCATATAATAATAGTGTATAATTTTCTTGCAACACTGTGTAATATAACTTGTGCCGCTGAACTAAACATACAGCCTTTCCCTTTGTTAGTGTGATCAAGAAAAGAGAATAAGAAACCAAATATATATTTGAGGTTATACTGGTATCTGATCTTGGTTAACCATATTAATTATTTTTAAATAGTTAATTAGTAAATAAATGTGTCATAGTTCAACACTCACTTTTAATGTTGGGAGGACACATGTTCTGGTCTGTGGAGAGGCAGGCCATTGCAAACCTGAAACACAATCACACATTTTAACACACCAATAAAAGTGTCAACAAATAATCTTTATTATTGTGCTAAGTATTTGGATCACAAAAAAAGAGCAGCACGCAATTACACTTTAGAGCTTGTTTCACCACATGGAAAACATCTAACTTAAGAATATATTACCCGTGCTGACGACCGCTTGGCCTAACAGGCTACTCTTACAGTAGACTATACTGCCGATGAAGGGAAGATCGAGGTACAAATCTTTGTTGGGTGTTCTCAGATATTTTTATTTCCAAAATTGTTTTCCACTCCTCCTTCATAAAAATGTGGGTACACGTCCTATTAATATAACCTTCCTCATTCCTAAAATCATAAATGTAATTAGTACATAGTAGCCTGAACCAATAGTAAAACACGGTGCTAAAAAAAGTATGTATTACAGCTTGAGTTTAATCAGTCGTCACATCCTGTTTTTTTTTGTATTTGACTCCAAAAAACTGTGTAAATGAGATCAATAAAAGTGTTTTACTGCATTTAAAAAAATATAAGTGCATTGAAAAGTAATTAATTTTAAAAGAAAAAGATCAGATTGAACTCGATTTCATTAATGTAAAGTTAAGAAGAATGTGGAAACAAGATGTATACACATTTTCTAGTTTGAAGGCAATCTTGTATCTAATATCGCCCAGTTGATTGGCCACGAGATGGGCTTTTGAGAGTGAAATGTAACAAGTTATGCTAAATCAAATCCTTCTCCTGCTAGTTTCACTCCCACACCTTACAGCAAGGGTTCCCGCGGGCCAAATCCGGCCCACATAATGTGTTTATCCAACCCGCGGGCACTTTGAAAAACATAGAAAAAAATTACGAATACTGAAATGATGGTTCTCATGAATGCAATATATAAAATCCACACTAGCCGCATTCCATAAAGTATCTTTTAAGCAGAGGGTTTGGTCCGAGGTACATTTCCAATTTTAGGAGGGAGGGGGTAATTATGTTGGCTGCACAGCTTACATTTTAGTCATGTTTAACTATGGTTATAAGATAGCATATATCGAAATGATAAATTATATATATGTGTGTGTGTGTGTGTGTGTGTGTGTGTGTGTATTGTGTATATCGTGTTCAATCCAGCCCACTTAGAACTTTGAATATTCTAATGTAGCCCTCTTATTAGTAAGTTTGGGGACCACTGCCTTACAGTATAGTCAGTTACCCTAATTCTGCCAAAGAAAAAAGACTAGATATATTACAATTTTTATAATTTGATGAAATTACGGAAAGATTCAAAGCAACATTTAAATTTAAGAAATAAATCTTGTACTTGGATTTATCCTAGAAAATTAATACATAGACTACCTAGATGATGAAATTAATTAATACTGTACTTACTAAATTAGTATATGGTTTGCCAAAAGATCTTGTTTTAAGACTTGGGCTATTGAATTGAAGAAAAATTTAATAGCCAAATCCCATTTAATTAATTTGCCACTGTATGTATATGATTGCTATTATTTCTATTTGAATAAAATCAGTATTGAAGAAAGAAAAACAATCATATAAATGTGTGAAAGTTAAACTATTATGTTTATCATAATTTATGCAATTCTGATTCCGATTTGAGATTTGTGGATAAAATTATTATTCTAATTTGAAATTTGAATTTGAAGAAAATCAGATCTGACCTAGTTTTTATATTTATGTTGCAAAATCCTAGTCGGTTTTCTGTTGTTAAAGGTAAAAACTTCTAACAATTTGTAATATAATTATTTTATCAGATTTAAACATAATATATTAGAGAATAAACTTGATACCTTGACTAGATTGATTTCAAACAAAAAAGTAAAATTTGAAATGACCTGATAAAATTAGCACTAACCCCTTGATTTACCATTTTAATCTGGCTATGTTTTACACCAGTATTACCATTTAAATTCACATCAAAATAATTTATTCACAAGCTTAGTTTAACTGATATAATGTATATAATATATTTGCAATTTCAATGCCCTAAACAGCATTTTTATGTCATACTAAATTATCATTTTTTCTTCTCCCTCCTCCTATCTACTTATTTCTCTCTCCAACTTTACCTCTTTCTCCCTCCCGTTTCCCCTCAATCTACCACCACTATCATCCCTCTCTCCTAGCACTTCCCTTCAAAATTTATTTATCTCACTTTCTCTCCTTTGTCACTTTATTTTACTTATTTCATTCCCCTCCCAATTATATTATTTCCCCCATATACTTTAGTGTGTATCTTCCATACAATGCATGATTTTATCATATCAAATTATAACTATTATTGACAAAGATTACTTTTCTGGACTGTATATTCTTTGTTCAAGAAAAATCAAATTTATACATAAAATAAAATTATTTATAGAGCATAGTGCCTATTTACCCCATAAAGTAATTTATTCTCAATAATTTTTATTTGTTTACATTTGTTTGATTGTCTGAATCACTACTGTTAAAAAGAGTTATCATTTTCAGAAGGCCTATCTATGTTATTATTGCTGACACCTTCAGTTAATTTTACACTATCATAATCATCAGAAAAAACTACAGCCTCATTATCACTAGTATCTACTAAATCATTTCATTGACATAATCACAAAGTATCTGTCATTTCTTCATCAATTAGCCAGTTTTTAGGCCGAGGAACTTTTTGTTTACTAGTTGACGCCATTTCATAGCTTGACTGTACTTATAATTGAGTAGCTGCTGTCTTTAGTAGTAACACCTGCTATTCATAAGAAAGTAAAAGTTAGAAAATTAAGGAATAAAACTGCCAAGCTATATTTATAACACTCCTGCCTGTAAATGGCAGTAACACCTGCAATTCACAAAAGATATAAGAAAAAAAAACTGAAAAATACACAAAAATAAACATAACGTTCGTCTGAAATATAAGGAATAAAACCGTCAAGCTTTATTCATATAGCTCCTGCCATCTATGAGGTATAAGCAAAAACACAATGTGCAAGCCCTGCTCATCAAAGTATCTGTGTGGCGTACTTATGTTATGGCGAGCCCTTCTTGTCAAAGCACATCAAGGGGTTAAGGGTATGTCTTAGTCAAAATATTCCAGTTAATCTGTCCTGTGGGTCCTATGTTGATAATAAAATAAAAACAAAATACTTTCACAAGCTAAGTAGGCCTTTACATAAACCCATCGTTTAGAAGCATTTATGATCAAAGGTTATGTAAAAATATCTAAATGAAGGTTTTTGGATGAACTTCTTCTCTACTTAATTTAGAAAGCCTGAAGATGAATGATGTAAGAACAGAGTAGGTTTTGTAGTGAGAGAAGGGCAGCAAGTGGAGGTGGAAGGGGCGAATGACAGGACAATATGGTGGGCAATAATGCAGAGAGGAAAAGAGAGCTAAGGTGATACAAGTTGGGTGCCCAGCAGAAGAAAAGAATTTTTGAGGAAGTTGTGGAAATACATATGGGGAAAGAATGACAAATAATAATGGAGGATCTTGAGGCAAAAGTAGTAATAGAAAAAGCAGGTTTTGAGGATGTGTAAGAAAACAATGGATGGGGAGAAAGGAATGAGGAAGGCAGAAAGTTGTTGGAGCAATGCGTAAGAAATAAAATGAAAGTGGCAAACAGCTGGTATAAGAAGGAAAGCCTAAGAATCCTTAAATACAATTTGGATGTGGGGCAAAGGTTGGTGATATACTCATCACCATCATCATCAAGTGTTTCCAGCCTGTGGTCGGGTGTGTTGAGTAAAATGCTTCTATCTCCCTTTGTCCTTCCACCATTATTCCTCCTGCACTCCCTTCCACTCTCCTCCTCTCACTTGCACTTTTGCTGCTATCTGTTCCTCCCATCTATTCCTTGGTCTCCTTTGCAGTATCTTCCCTGCATACTTCATATCCCTTAATCTCCTTCGAATCCTCTACCCTTCCATCCTCATAAAGGAAGTAATTATTGTTTTAACACTGCATCTTACTAACGGCTATTCATAGACATCGAAATTTCGCGAGACGTGTTTTTATGAACTTTTACCCAGTACGTTAAAATTACTATCAAAACATATTTAAATAGAGTTGTAGCAGTTTTGAAGTAATAATACAATCGTGAAATAAAACAAAATAAAATATTTTCGTGAAATTGACCCTTTTGCCTTTTAAATACAAATTATGGTCAATTTTGTTGATTTAAGTGTGAATTAACACAACAAATACTTCGTCATTGTTTATCTTTATCCTGAAATTGCCTGAAAAATAAAGAGTAGCAATTGTTCTTATACAAAATTAATTTTTTTTTAAATCATAAACTCAAGATTATTAATTAGTAAGAGAAGTTTTAGAACTGGCTACTTTTGTTTTGTCTCCAAAGACAAATATTTAAAGAAGAAGAAAACACCAAAGTTAAGCTAGTTTGATATCATTTTATCTTCATGTCTTTGGTCTTCCATCTCACATCACTATCAAGTAACATTATTTTTGAGTGTGATGATTAAGTGTTGTTACATGGAAAATTATTTAGTAGATTAACAGGTGAATGAAAATTAAAAATGCCTAAATTTTACGTACTTTTGAAATAAAACTTGAATATTCAAAAGGTGGAGTTTTTTTTTCAATTGATATTATTTAAATACTTGTATTTATAGCAGGCCATGAATAGTCAAAAACATAAAATCTTTTAGCTGTATTTTTTTCTATTCATAACAATTTATATTAAAGCTGTTGTGTTATAATTTTCAGCTCCCCCCTCCCCCCTTCTGCTCCAAGTCTTTTTTGTTTTTTACTTTTTATATCAAAATCCATGTTTATTCAATTAAATACAATAACTTTATTTACCATAAATCAGGACCTAGCCTTCTATTTAGCGTTTTTTAAAAAATCAAAATACGACCTTTTATTTAACGAAATCCAGTAGTTTTATTTAACGACATTTTATACAAAAATACAACCTTTTATTTAACAAAATCCAATCTTTTATTCAATAAAAATCAAGGCCACTAGTTATACGCCTAAGTACTAGTTAGGAAAATGAGCAAAGGATGAGGAAGGTTGAATTTATAGGAAGTGAACCTGTATTTGTGAGAGTGGAAAACCATTTAGTAAAATAACAGCCTCAGTACATACGATCAGGATAAAACCAGAATCTCCCTGTCATTGGCAGTTTAGTCTATTGCTAGAATAGCACTTTAGACCTAATGACCACTGAAGTGTGTAAGTGAATAAAAGGCAGAATAGGTAATACCATGTGTGACCACAAGCTGCTGATGGTGGATATAACGGGATGAGAATGCTGGAAAAATGTGGCAAAGCAAGAAAGAAGGATAAGGGTGTGGAGGCTTACAAGGTGTAAAGTGGAGTGAGGAAGGTTTAAGAAAAGTTGCAGAGGAGGTATGTTGGAGCAATATGGTTTAGAGTATGTGGAAGGCTACACCATGGTAACAACCGAGGGAAGGAACCAGTGGAGGGGAAGAATAAAATATTCATAAGGCATTTTAAAAATAGGATTAATGAAACAAAGGAAGAATATAGGAAGAAGAGTGAAGAGGGTGGTACAGTAAGCAAGGAAGGATTGGATACAAAAATTGACAGCTATAATGGAAAAGGATGTAGAAGCAATTAAAAAGGTATTATATAGCCCAGTAAGAAACAGGAAAGAGAAAAGACAAGAAGTTAAAATAAATGATGAAGGAGGAATGATGATGACAGGAAAAGAAGAAAAGTGTCATGAATGAGATATTTTGAGAAGATGTTCAACCCGGAAAAAGAAACGAATGTGAGTGAGGCAGAAGTGCATGAAGAGCTAGCAGAAGAGGAAGAAATGTCCCCCGTGGAAAGAAGTGGAGGATGCATTAAAAGAGGATACGACAAGGTGTGGACAAACTGTGGAAATTATGATAGCTGAAGGGGAAGCAGGAATACAGGTAATATTGGAGTTTAGGCTAAAGCATAAAGTTGACAGTAGGTGCAGGAAAATACTTATTGATTCAGACCCATTTTTAAAATATATTCGTTGAACGTAGTGAGCACATTATTGAATATTAAATTTTTAACTCATTAATTGAAAATGTTTTTATTTTTCTAAGCACCGCATTTTAATACCGGTTCACAATGAATATGTAATTCATATTAATTGTATTCAATAACAAATTATGGATGGGCAGGCCCACCAGGTGCTCAAACCTGGCATGGCTCAAGGGGCAAAGTGAGGGCCCCCTGTCTCTGCAATAATAAATTTTAGTGGCAGAGGAACATTATTTGTTTAAGGGGGTAGTTATATAAAAATGTATTTTAAAGGGGTTTAACCCCCAAGCCAAAGGAGGACTTGGGAGGTAAATGAACACTGAAATGTTATGCACATGATGAAATATTAAAATTTAATTAAATTCGATTTACTGTCCGAAACTTGAAACCAACAGAATTCAAAACACTATGAAGCGAAGGACAATACTGGACCGAACCAAGGATATAATGGTGACAAGTGCCAGTAAGTTCCTTCGTGCGAAACCGCAGCAGTAGGGCTACCTATTCCTTAGAATGGATAAGCTGCAATTGAGTTAGTATTTTCTTTCATCTTACCCTTTTTTTTTAATTTGTTTATTTAGATCTCAGGCCTGGGCCCCTGGAGGTCCTTGGCCTCGTACAAATAGTCCCCTCTCATGGTGGGCCTGTCGATGGGTATTAGTTAATAATAGTAAATCTTTAGGCTATAATAGAATACAGGCATATTTTAGTTTTTAAAGTATCTAATTTTATTTAACTAAACATTATATAGAATTATAGTTATTATAAATGTTAGCCTTTTTGCTTTCTCATATGGGGTAAAAAAATAATTGGTAATCATGCAAATTTTCAGCCTCAATATAATGATGGATCTAAACATTCTATGTGCTTCCAAACTAAAACAAAAAGTAGATCTTACAGTTCTGGCCGTTTCCAATAATGTTGTCTCGTTAAACTTTTGAGGCACAGTAATATATAAAAAACTGTTTTACAAAGTAGAGTCAGTAAAATTTAAATTACATATGCGAAATTTAGATTAGTTAAAAAAATACAATCTTGAGTTGTGAAAACAGTTTTTAGAGATGATCATTCAGTATACATTTTTTATATAAATATATTTTACATTATATATAAGCAATACTAATAAATAAAAATAAATGGTAAAGTGCACCGCAGAGACTTTCTCCTGCTTGTATCTTAAATTACATTTACTAAAAACTCATAAGATTTGAGAAACAAAATAATAATTGTTGAAGAAACACTGCACCAAAGATAACAAATTAAATAATATACAGTGTTACTTACTTTATGGCATTAAGAACTAGGAACACTGTTATGAAAAAAAAATGAAGAAAAGAGAAACACATATGTCCACCAAAGAGCATAAGAATCAAATTCATTTTCAAAGACCTGAATTAAAATGTGTATGTATATTTTCTTATAGCTCAGAAATTATTGGTTTTATAAAAATATTCCAAATAAAAGATTTGTTTCTTTAAAAGTACTACAACTCTTTTTTTAACACCTCGTCAAACTACCCATTTGGGTTTTAAGCTTATGTACTAATTAGGATAATGGTTTTAGGTATTAGGAAGGTTATATTTATAGGAAATGTACCTGCAATTGCAAGAAAATCATTTTGGGAAAACCATCATAACTACACCTGACCGAGATACTAACCTCAATCTTCCTGTCATCAGCAGTCATGTCTACTGCAAGAGTAGCAGCCTAGATCATCTGACATTAAATGTGTAACTCAAATATTTTACCAATAGTAACTTCCATTATCTTTAATAGCTACAGGTAAGCAATACAAATAAAACAAATATAGTAATACAATTAAAATAAATACATGATATATTAAAGTAAATAAATGGTATGACATAATTACACAAACTTTCTCAGATAGTTTAAGTATTATAGCTTTGAAGATAGTTTTCAAATAAGGTTTTTAGTTATCTATTCTTAGGTATGTTTTCCTCATAATAACAAAAAGATTCATCTTGTTAACCATATTAAGCACTCTTTGTAAACACATTTTGAAACAAATTGTTCATGACCATTTAACAAAATTCAAATTTTCAAAAATAAATTATATGTAAGCTAACCTAAAATTATTTATTTGTAAGAATAAAAACTTATTTTCATCAATCATGAAAAACTAATTCAAATTCTCAATTTGAATTCAATTCAATCTTCAAGGTCATTTTTTTTTTCAATTATATAGTTTTATATAATTTATTGTAGCTGAAATCTCCTTAAGTTAATTTATTTTTGATAAAAGAACTATTATTGTTGATAATCCTTCCTTCACCTCTGACAAGACATCTTGTGAATGTGGGGAATGCCAGGCCTCCACCGTGGTTCGGATTCCACGTTAAACTGTAGGTCCTTCATTTCATCTCACAATCACCCTATCATTACACATTAGCGTAAGTGCGTATAACCCGAACGGGTAGTAAGATGCGATGCTAATAATAATATTATTATCGTTGATGTAAAATAGTCCCTCATTACCAATTTTCAACCTAATTATTAGAGCTATTTAAAAAAACTTTACAAAACTATTTATGATTCAAAAAGCTTATCAGTTATCCATTTTGAACCAAAGAGTTAGAGCCATTTTTTTAAATATTCAAATTTTTTCAAAAAGTCATCATTAAGCTACCCATGGGTAAATCCCCCGACCCACTGTTCCCCCTCAAAAAACCTTTATTTGTCATGTTCTTGTCAAACACTCCCCGGATATATGTTAAAAGCAAAATCATTAGAACCATTTTCAACATATTTGAATTTTTTAAAATCCCTCATCAGTAATCGAAACTTTATCGTATTTTTTTTTACCAAAAATCCAGTATACAGGGCTATTTGTCATCTGATATACTCCCAAAATATCCATTTGGAACCAATTAGCTAGGGCTATTTTTTTAAATACCTATGTTCTGTTTATTAGAAATCAGTCGATTATATATTAATGAGTTTTATCCCCAAAACAAGTGTATAGTGTTAATTGTCATGTCAAACATTCCCAAATTATCCATTAGGATCCAAATTACCAAAGTCATTTGTAAAATACTTCAAGATTTTGAAAAATCAATCATCAGTAAACTACTCATAAATTAGTTTTTACCCAAAAAACAAGTATACAATTTTTTTTTATAGCACGTAATCTCCATATATACATACTAGATAAAATTGTTAGAACTATTTTAGAATAGAGATAGCGCAAGAGCGATATTAGATTGGAAATTAGATTTAAAAAAATACAGTTGGGAAACACATCCTATTATTGGTGAGTAAGTTGTTAACATCTCGACTACTTTCAAGAAATGCATAACTCAGAATATACAGGATAATCATTTTATCGGTTGTTCTATATAAGTGTAAAACATGCTTTCTTATCTTACATGACGAAAACAATTTAGGTTGTTTGAAAACAAGGTTCTTAGGAAGATTTTTGGTCCAAAAAGGGATGAGGCTACTGGCGAGGAGATGATGAATTAGATACCCTGTACTAATCACAAGACATTGTTAGTATAATCAAGTCTCGTAGAATATGGTGAGCATGACATTCACCGTGAATGAGAGAATCTAGAACCTTGTTCAGGGTATTGGCTGGAAAACCCAATGGAAAGATACCATTGGGAAGACCTAAACAGAGACAGGAGGTAAATTTAGAATGAGCCTGAATTTAAGAGGGTGTAATGAGGTGGACTAGATAGAACTAGAGCAATATGGGGATATGTTGTAATGAGGTGGACTAGATAGAACTAGCTCAATATGGGGATATAGTGTAATGAGGTGGACTAGATAGAACTAGCTCAATA